>CM061144.1:36942224-36997224 GCA_030710495.1 Labroides dimidiatus
ACTCTCTGATTCTCATTGATTCTCAGTGTTGTTGCTCATAGTGTTTCTCAGGTGAGTTCTCATGATTCTCGTGCTTCTCAGTGTGTTCTCAGTGTTTTCAGTGTTTCTCAGTGTATCTCATTGGTTCTCAGTGTTTCTCAGTGGTCTCAGTGTTTCTCAGTGTTTCTCAGTGTTTCTCAGTGTTTCTCAGTGTTTCTCAGTGTTTCTCAGTGGTCTCAGGGTTTCTCATGTTTCTCAGTGGTTCTCAGTGGTTCTCTGGTTCTTAGTTTTTCTCAGTGGTTCTCAGTGTTCTCAGTGTTTCTCAGTGGTTCTTCAGTGTTTCTCAGTGTTTCTCAGTGGTCTCATGGTTCTCAGTGTTTCTCAGTGTTCCTCAGTGGTTCTCTGGGTTCTCAGTGTTTCTCAGTGTTTCTCAGTGTTTCTCGGTGTTTCTCGGTGTTTCTCAGTGGTTCTCAGTGTTTCTCAGTGTTTCTCAGTGGTTCTCAGTGTTTTCTCAGTGTTTCTCAGTGTTTCTCAGTGGTTCTGTGTTTCTCAGTGTTTCTCAGTGTTTTCTCAGTGTTTTCTCAGTGTTTCTCAGTGGTTCTCAGTGTTTCTCAGTGTTTCTCAGTGTTTTCTCAGTGGTTCTCAGTGTTTCTCAGTGTTCTCAGTGTTTCTCAGTGTTTCTCAGTGGTTCTGTGTTTCTCAGTGTTTCTCAGTGATTCTCAGTGTTTCTCACTGTTTCTCAGTGGTTCTCAGTGTTTCCCAGTGTTTCTCACTGTTTCTTTGTGTTCTCAGTGTTTCTCAGTGTTTCTCAGTGTTTCTTTGTGTTTCTCAGTGTTTCTCAGTGTTTCTCAGTGGTTCTCAGTGTTTCTCAGTGTTTCTCAGTGTTTCTCAGTGTTTCTCAGTGTTTCTCAGTGGTTCTGTGTTTCTCAGTGGTTCTCAGTGTTTCTCAGTGTTTTTCAGTGTTTCTCAGTGGTTCTCAGTGTTTCTCAGTGGTTCTCTGGTTCTCAGTGTTTCTCAGTGTTTCTCAGTGGTTCTCAGTGTTTCTCAGTGTTTCTCAGTGTTCTCAGTGTTTCTCAGTGTTTCTCAGTGGTTCTGTGTTTCTCAGTGGTTCTCAGTGTTTCTCAGTGGTTCTCTGGTTCTCAGTGTTTCTCAGTGGTTCTGTGTTTCTCAGTGGTTCTCAGTGTTTCTCAGTGTTTTTCAGTGTTTCTCAGTGTTTCTCAGTGTTTCTCAGTGTTTCTCAGTGGTTCTCAGTGTTTCTCAGTGTTTCTCAGTGTTCTCAGTGTTTCTCAGTGTTTCTCAGTGGTTCTGTGTTTCTCAGTGGTTCTCAGTGTTTCTCAGTGTTTCTCAGTGGTTTCTCAGTGTTTCTCAGTGGTTCTCAGTGTTTCTCAGTGTTTCTCAGTGTTTCTCAGTGGTTCTGTGTTTCTCAGTGTTTCTCAGTGTTTTTCAGTGTTTCTCAGTGTTTCTCAGTGTTTCTCAGTGGTTCTCTGTGTTTCTCAGTGTTCTCAGTGTTTCTCAGTGTTTCTCAGTGGTTCTGTGTTTCTCAGTGTTTCTCAGTGGTTCTTAGTGTTTTCTCAGTGGTTCTCTGGTTCTTAGTGTTTCTCAGTGTTTCTCAGTGTTACTTAGTGTTTCTCAGTGGTTCTCAGTGGTTCTCTGGTTCTCTGTGTTTCTCAGTGTTTCTCAGTGTTTCTCAGTGGTTCTGTGTTTCTCAGTGTTTCTCAGTGGTTCTCTGTGTTTCTCAGTGGTTCTCAGTGGTTCTCAGTGTTTCTCAGTGTTCTCAGTGTTTCTCAGTGTTTCTCAGTGGTTCTCAGTGTTTCTCAGTGTTCTCAGTGTTTCTCAGTGTTTCTCAGTGGTTCTCAGTGTTTCTCAGTGTTTCTCAGTGTTTCTCAGTGGTTCTCAGTGGTTCTCAGTGTTCTCAGTGTTTCTCAGTGTTTCTCAGTGGTTCTTAGTGTTTCTCAGTGTTTCTCAGTGTTACTTAGTGGTTCTCAGTGTTTCTTAGAGTTTCTTAGTGTGACAAGTGTGACAAGTCTGACAAGTTTACCCATAATGCTTCAGTTGAAGAGCTCATATTTCTGCTGTATTTTTAAACTCTTTCCTGGTTTTGGTAGTAATGAGAAACTGTTTTGGGGTTTGCATTTTAAAACACTGATTTGTTCTTTGCATGTATAAAAACGAGAGTCACAGCTTCCCTCAGGAGACAGAATTAATTAAACCTCCTGTTTTTTTTCTGAGGATGAAGAAAATATTTCCTCATCTTCATTCAAAGACGAATCAGAACAAAGCTTTAAAAAACACCCTGAACATGGATCCATTTCTCTGACTTGATCCTTTTACTCTGAGTGAAATCTGGAATCTGTGAAGTTTAAATGAAGCAAAAAGCTCCGAAAAAAAAGAGTTCATGACAAAACTCCAAACTAAGTGAGTGCTGTTGTGGAAGTTCCTGTCAGAACGTCAAACTAGATTTAAAACATGTCACACTCAGAGTCCAGGAAAACATCTTTTCTTTAAGACGTATGAAGGTAAAAGTAAGACCTGTGTTTGTCACAGAGAGTAAATAAAATCTGCCAGTGGAATAAAGAGAAACGGACTTTCTGGAAATAAAGATAAATAACTCAACAAACTTAAAAAGAAATTCATTTTAATTTTCCATTTTAACGTCCTTGCAGCGTTTTTGACATTTACGGTCTTAAAATAAGATGTTTTGTTTTTTCTGTACGTACCAGGTGAACCGAGCTTAACTGAAGGCAGTCGTGTTCAGACGAGGTCGTGACGGCTGCAGGTCCTTTAACCCCGACTGTAGGTCATCATGTCTGCAGACAGAAACAGTCTGTATGGAGAGCAGAAACAGGCTCCCATCGTCAGTTATCTGAGACGGATTTATTTCTCTCTACAGACGAACAGATTCAAACGTCAGAGTTTCTGTTTCAGACACAGTTTTGATCCAGACACACGCTCAGTGAGCACAAAGACGTCTCTAACCAGCTTAAAATCAGAACGTTTGAAAAGATGGCCGTCACTCCCAGACAGATGAAACGTCATGACCTGATGGACAAAGACCGGTCCCAGAACAGGGACTGCTCCCGGCTCGGTGTCTCTGGCTGCTTGGTGGAAACACTGGTTCCGTAGGAGTCCTGGGTAATTTAAAGAGGGAGTTAAAGGAGGTTAAGAGACAGAAGTGAACCAAGGAGACCGCCGTGTGATTTAGAGCAGGCAGTGCAGAGACAGACGTGACATGTTTCTAGAAGAGAGGAGCCTCCAATCCGTGAGGACGCAGGCGGTGACTCTGCAGTCTTACACGGGGCGAGGAAGGTCGTCCCTCCATCGGGAGACAAGAGTGAACAAAGCTGAGGCCGCCCGGAGGTAATTCACTGCAGGAGAGGAGGAACTAAGCTCCCTGTACGAGCTGATAGGCTCTGATACACCTCACACCACACTAACCCCCCCGAGAGCTCCCGGTGTGCAGGACGGCCTTTCATGGAAATTACCTCATTACAATCACGCAGCACGGCCCGCTCCTCCTTTTAGCTCCTGCTTTTATCAGAGAGTCTGAAAAGTTGTTGTTCCAAGGTCTTCAGGAGAGAGATGTTAAAGGAGACACGACAGAAGAAGCTAAAAAACAACCCAAATACACGTTTTCACCACCGAGTGGGTCAAACACTCAGCTGATCACACTTCTTCACACCAAACGTCCTGTAGCCTCAGAACGATCCAGACAAACTTTAACACGTCTGTAAAACTGTGTGTGAATCAAGGAAGTGGGTTCAAGCTGGCGCTCTGGAGCCACAGGTGTGAAATAATCTCCTGTAACGACAGCGTGAGTCAGAGTTCAGCTGCCGCCTGAGCTCAGAGCGGTTCAGCTTCATGATCTCTGAAAACATCCCCTCCTGCTTCATTATTCGCTCCTTTGTGATATTAAAACGAACGGACAAGCATGGCGGGTTCAACACATTACCTCCGATCATTCAGCCGTCCTCAATCCCATAATCCACTTCAGCTCAGACCAAGGTTAATGAGATGTCAGGAAAACCTTTTCAAAGCGACTCTCAGAGGAGGAGACTTCAGCCTCCGTTCAGAGAGGATCAGCTTCAGGAACTCATTTTAAACATGTTTCAGATTCTCATCAGTGTGAAGAGGTCTGAGGTCTCATTTAGATCCAGCACAGAAAGAGAACTCTACCAGTCTCACTCCAACCTGTGGCCAAGTCCAACCAAACCCAACAGGATGACTTTCAAAACATGGTGATCAGAAGAATCGACGGTTTCTTACACTGAACCAGAGTCCAAGGACACAACATTTCAAAGAAAACAAACACATCCTTCAGAATGTTCTCTGAAAAGTTCCACTGAACAATCAGGAAAAAGTAATCAACATTTTAAATAAGATATTCAACAACACAAATTTAGCAAAATAGAAAATTTCACAGAAGACAAAAATATTTTCACAAAGTTGAACAAATTTCAGCAAAAACAAAACAAAACAATGTTTTACAAACAGTTCACAAAAATATAACAACTTAAAAATTTGATAATCAAAGAGGGATTCTTAAAAACACCAGGTAGAGAAAAACAGAGACTGTCTGTGCTGTAGAATAACACACGATACCTCCTCTACCACGACAAAAACATCCAACTGGGGTTTTAATTTTCCTCTAATGAGATGAAAACTTTCTTTAGCAAAATAGTGACGCAATACTCCAGAAACCTTCATCATCTTTATGAAAAAGAGCGATGTTTCATTAGTTTTCCCTCTCTGAGATGTTTCTCTGTTCCTGTTCAGATGTTTCAGTTTTTAATCAGAGGAGGGAGCAGGATCAGGAGCACATGTCTAAAACACTGACATCCACAAGAATCCACCCGAGCAGTCCTGTTGTCCTGTTGTCCGGTTGTCCTGTTGTCCTGTTGTCCTGTTGTTCTGTTGTCCGTTTGTCCTGTTGTCCTGTTGTCCGGTTGTCCTGTTGTCCTGTTGTCCTGTTGTCCGGTTGTCCGGTTGTCCTGTTGTCCGGTTGTCCGGTTGTCCTGTTGTCCTGTTGTCCTGTTGTCCGGTTGTCCGGTTGTCCTGTTGTCCTGTTGTCCTGTTGTCCGGTTGTCCGGTTGTCCTGTTGTCCTGTTGTCCTGTTGTCCGGTTGTCCGGTTGTCCTGTTGTCCTGTTGTCCTGTTGTCCGGTTGTCCTGTTGTCCTGTTGTCCGGTTGTCCGGTTGTCCTGTTGTCCTGTTGTCCGGTTGTCCGGTTGTCCTGTTGTCCTGTTGTCCTGTTGTCCGGTTGTCCGGTTGTCCTGTTGTCCGGTTGTCCTGTTGTCCTGTTGTCTGGTTGTCCTGTTGTCCTGTTGTCCGGTTCTCCTGTTGTCCCGTTGTCCGGTTGTCTCGTTGTCCGGTTGTCCGGTTGTCCGCTTCTCCTGTTGTTCTGTTGTCCGGTTGTCCGGTTGTCCGGTTGTCCAGTTCTCCTGTTGTCTTGTTGTCCGGTTGTCCCGTTGTTCTGTTGTCCTGTTGTTCTGTTGTCCTGTTGTTCTGTTGTCCTGTTGTCCTGTTGTTCTGTTGTTCTGTGTTCAGGTGTGTTCAGGTGTGTTCAGGTGTGTTCAGGTGTGTTCAGGTGTGTCGTTGTGTTTCTTTGATAAATTTGAATCACTTCCTCAGTCTATTTTGTGAACAGAACCAGAACCTTTATGGTCCTCATCCTACATTTATACACCTCATCTAATCTGACCCCATCCCATGTGGTGTAGTGTGTGTGTGTGTGTGTGTGTGTGTGTGTGTGTGTGTGTGGTGTGTGTGTGTGTGTGTGTGTGTGTGTACCTGTCCATCACTCAGCATTGTGTCTGTGTGTCTCTCCGCTCACGACTCTGAACTCCTGCTGCTCCTCATTAGCATGGACTTCATTAGCAGCTAATACCTGCTGCCATGTTGGAGCAGGTGACTCTGAGGGGTCAGCAGACATTAGCAGGTCCGTCCTCTGAGCTCCACCTGACCCTGAAACTCATTCAGGAGGAGATCGCTGTTTTATGACAGCGTGCATGTGTATATGTGTGTGTGTGTGTGCGTGTGAGGCAGCAGATGGAGATCAGAGAGTCGTTTAAGAGCAGGTTTTACAGGAAGGAAACGACAAACATCTGAGGAGAGGAGGAGGACGGAGAGATTTAGTGATGGAGTTTAAGGAATGCACAGGAGAGAGGAGGTGTGTTTTTATGTGTGTGTTTTAGGGACAAGAGCACCTGCTGTTACTTTATATGAGCTCAATGAGGCTCAGTGAGGACAGAGAGCTCTGCAAAGACTCTGATTGGATTTCTGTTTCTTCTGATTTACTCAATTTGTTGAATTAAAACATTTTTATGAGCTTAAGATGCACAAAAAAGGACAAAAAATCAGGTTGTAGAAAGTTAGTTTGGGGGGGGGGGGGGGGGGGGGGGGGGCTGGTTGGGTTAAGTGGTCGAGTCACCTCATGTGTATAGGCTGAAGTCCAGTTTTTATCACTCTAACAGGAAGTACCTTTGTTTACATTTTCCAGACCAGGATGTAGTTTAAAATATACCATTAAAAAAAAACATTTCTTACACACATAAGAGAAGACCGGCTGGGAAAAAAGTCGTACCTCTCTTGTTCACAGGGGGCGCTAAAGATTGACTTTGTGTGTCAGAATTTCTCAGAGGTCTTAAAAACACTTGAGCTGAATAGATACAGATTAAGACCTGAAGCAAATTCCCTCCTCTGAATGTTCCTCTAACAGACCAAAAACAGACGTCCCCCTATGGCCAGGATAAAAACTGTTGGCCTCTGTTTGTCGATAGACATGAATGTGTGTGGGGGGCTCACCTAAGCTGCCCCTCCTTTGACTGTGTACTCTGACACTTCATTCAGGTCCTCAGTGATAACACACTCAGAGTCTGAGGAGACACCAGCTGTCCTGCTCAACATGGCTTCACACTCACACACACACACACATCTACACACACACACACACTGCTGACAACCTGCGTGACTGCCAAGTCCAATTAACAGCAGCAGCAGCATCAACATGCCCCTTGTGTTTGGTCAAAATTAATTTACCAACAAACTTTTTAATCAAATTTCAGCTCGGCCCCTGAGGACTGATCGGCTCTGCGCTCCGCCGTGTGTCCGTTCTCCTCAAACACAAACCTGATGATTAGCTTCCAGCCGTGTGACCGACGGGCTTTTCTCATACGCTGGGAGCCAAAGAGAAATGATCCTTCAGCATTTCTCCCAGTTTGTGAGATTACAGCACACACACATTTAAAGCTACAGTGTGTCTGCATCAGAACTCAGATGTCAGGAAGCTTTGTCTCCTATAAAACTGTTTTCACAGTACTTTAAAAGTCAAATACTCTTAGATATATATTTGGATTCCAGCAGAAGGTGAAACATGCTGAAGTCTGATGGTTTCCACCGTCTGTGAACCTTACTGAAGACCTTAAAATCTGGAAATAATTATGTCTCGTTTTTCATCACATTTATGGCTGAAAGTCGCAGTGAAGACAGTATAACTTGATAAAATGACTTTATAAATGTCACCAAAGCAGTAAAATGTGAGCTGAAGAGGTTTCTTTTCACTCAGTTTGATGTTTTAAACCTCTTGACTCTCCTCTGTAGTGGATAACTTTGCTGAGGATATGAAAAGTCTCTGTTCACAGGATTATAAAGGCTTTATGTTCCTTCACACTAAATCTCTGTTTATGTACAGAATCAAGTCTAGACTTCAGAGATATAGGACACAAGTCTTTAAAGAGCTGAAAGGACTGATCTGGTAGACACAAGGACTCGGCTTTTATTCCTGAACTTACATCATCAAACTGCCTCTGCGTGCTCTCTGATAGGCTGAGCTAAACTTGATTCACCGCCGTGTAAAACTACATGATGGTATGAATTATATTACAGTCCTGTTTACAGAGTTTTACTCTGTCACGTCAGAACAAAGGCTTGAACTGGCCTAATCTTTGGCGCCAGAAGTGACCATATTTGTGTGAGGTCAGGTGATCAGTCTGTGATCAAGGTGACAGCAGGAATGTGAACAGCGTTAGCTGCGTTAGCACAAACACTTTCATTACGATACGTAACGTTACGTCACTATACAGACAGAAATGATGCGTTCCGATACGACATGATACAAAACCATACAAAACATAATGTTGTGATGTAATATGTTACTATACCAAACAACACACTGAGGTACATTACAGTATGATATGAAACAATATATTAGCATAGGTCACTGTACTCTACACTGTGCTACAGTACATTACGCTACAGTGCGTTTCCATGCGTTACGATACAAAGTTTGTGATACGATGAGATAAAGTTCAGTACGAGGCAACGTCTTACAAGATGTTACGACTGAATAAAATATGAGAGGTTCAAATATGATACGATACAATATACTACGCTACAACGTGTTAAAGTGATACCTTCTGATTTGATTCTGTAAGCTATGCTACAATGTAATATGCTATGCTATGCTACGATGTGATTTATGATATATACCGTATATAAGACGGTGTTTTTTGCGTTGAAATAAGACTGAAAAAGAGGGCGTCGTCTTACATTCGGGGTCTAGACGTTATACCCATTCACAACGCTAGGTGGCGCCAGATATCTTTAAAGCGAATGCTGAACTTAACTTCCCAGGCCAAAGCGAACCCCTGTCACGAAGAAGAAAAATAAAAATAGCGGTAAGAAAGAAAAGAGAAGAAAATAAGAGAAGAGAGAACAGAAAATGGAGAAACGTAGCGACAATCTGGAGAAAAGTGGGACGAAGATCGGCCAGGTTAACCGGCAGCTGAGGAGAAGTTATGATGCAAACTTCAAGATGATGGTGATAAATTGTTTCAGATGTACTGTAATTATTTTCTGTATGAAAATTAAATTTGGTGTTCAAAAAGTCTTTTTTCAAACTTGAGTCTTGAAAAAGAGGGGGTCGTCTTATAATCAGGGTCGTCTTATAATCAGGGTCGTCTTATAATCAGGGTCGTCTTATATTCGGGCCAATATGGTAATATGATACATTGTGTTATAAGATACTCCACTTTACAATAAGTTACATTACGAAGCAATATGATACGATTCAACACAACACAATAAAACAAAACACACTTTGATATGTTCCACATGTTTCATTACAGTAAGATAAACAAAGATATGTAACATACATTCTGATACGACACATTAAGTAACAACACACAACAACACATGCGATACGATATAACATGTTACATTATGTTGCAATATTATACTATATGTAGCCATAATTAACGATATGCTACAATATAATATAATGTGATACAGTACGATGTAATATAACACCAAACAAAGCACTGTGATGCTTTAATATGTTTGGAAACAAACGTCACAATATGACACATTACATCAGTGCCATACGATGTAACACTAAACTATACATCTCAACATGTTATGATAGGAAACATGGAGGTATATGTTACCAGACTGTACGATACAAGACAAATCATAACCAGAAATCTAATGTTATGAGGCGTAGTGATACAATTCAACACAATATGAAGGACATGAAAGGAAACCAGACATCATGAGACAAAATGTTTCAATCAAGTGTTACAGCGATGCACCATAGAAGACAAAAATAAATAAATAAATAAATAAATAAATACTATAAAACACATGACATCAGGAATCAGTATGAGGTTACATCATGTTCTCCTCAGGGAAGAAATGAAAGGGAGAGAGAGACGGTTTGTTACAATACATGAAAGGACCACAGTAAACTATAATGATAGGATGAGATAGACGGACATGATACGACATGAAATTTAACTTCCAGTCAAAGCCCACCAATGAAAACCATAAAACAACAACAACAAATGCTATAAACAAAATATTTGAAGTAGTTGAAACCAGAGAAAATCTGAGCTAAGAAACCAAAACAGAAACATTCAGACTGCAGAGACAAACTGCTGCACAGTAAAGACTCAACACGAGCAGCCTGTCAGGGATGATTATATAAAACACACGAGGAGCACTTCAGGATGCTAAAAGAAGAAGAACAGACTCCAACTGGAAATCTTTAAATCAGACTGATGTCAGACTGACTCTGTCTGTGCAGCTGCTTATAATAAACACATCAGATTAACCCCTCGGTGTGTGAAGCCAGTCTGAGTGTTTTCCTGCAGAGACCTCGGCTTTGTTCTCCAGCTGCTCATTTTCAGAGAATGACTCTGTTTTTCAGCGTCTGCTTCTCTCCCTGCTCGCTGTACTCCATCAATCTTCAGTCTGAGAGTCGCAGCAGAAATTGACCGAATCCTCACCTCAGAAACCTTTTGATTACCCGCTTCCCTCTTACGCCACGTGAGCCCACGACGGCCAAACCTCATGAGCGACACACCATTAAGGAGTATAACGAGGCGCCCGCTCTGCTCTGCCCTCCACTTTTCTCTCTCACCGTCTCTTTCTGCGCTCTGTGATTAATTTCTAAACTAACTTGTTTATCGTCCTCTCAGATGAAGTGGCCGGCAGAATAGATCCTTTTCCTCCCCACTCGGCTGACTTCGCTTTGACTTTGAAAACGGCGGGGAATTATTCATCGGCTGTCTCCTTCCTCTACTTTACATTTACTCAGAGAAGAAGAGCGCTATCTCAGCCACCCCGCTCTTTTCCTCTCCTCTTCTTCTTCTCTTGTTCTCCTCTTCTTCTCCTCTTTCAGTCATTTTACACTTCAAGCCGTCTTGACCTTTCTGAAAGGAGCTGGAGGAGCAGAGGAGGAGGCCGCTGCGACCTCCAGAGAGAGGAGAGTTTATTCCTAAAGGACCCGTTAAAGCCGGTCGCCTCTTCAGGGACGGACTCGGAGGACACTCGGGGTGCAGGATGAGAGTCCACTTCACTGGTCTGTGATGGAGGGACTGTTTTCTAAAAGAGGATGATGCAGCAAAGAGAGAAACAGAAAAAAACAGGAGGACGGTGCAGGATTGGTGCAGGACGGTGAAACATGTTGAAGCATCAGTTTCTGAACAACACCAACAAAACCCGTAAACCCTGACAGAGAGGCAGGATGTGATCCGGTTCCTCCCTGACAGACTCTGCAGGTTTACACAGAATCTGTTCACAGAAAGGAAACCTGAACCATATCTGACAGACAAGCAAAAAATAATACAAGAGCTCAGTCAGATCGAGGTCGAGGGGGGGGGGGGGGGGCAGGAGACAACATGATGAAACCCATTTCCCCCAAGTCCCAAGCAGCCACAGACAAACAGAAGGCTACAGTGAAAAGATAAACATTTATTTACACAAAAAGACAACTCAAATTCACAACAACCAAAACCAACTGAAAATACCTCAGAGGGAAACTCAGGCTGCAAATAAATGAACTCAAAAACAGCTCAAAGAATGAAGTAAAGAAACCAAAGCAAAAAAAATATAATTTAACTAACCCAACTAAACCACTCAGAGATTAGATTAACCAATCTGAGGTAACACCCCTAAAATCCAAACAGTTTATTTACAGATCAAAACAGACAACTGTACACAGATAACTGTAGTGTTAACTGTAGTGTTAACTGTAGTGTTAACTGTAGTGTTAACTGTAGTGTTAACTGTAGTGTTAACTGTAGTGTTAACTGTAGTGTTAACTGTAGTGTTAACTGTAGTAACTGTAGTGTTAACTGTAGTAACTGTAGTGTTAACTGTAGTGATAACTGTAATTATAATTATGATAACTGTAGTGTTAACTGTAGTAACTGTAGTGTTAACTGTAGTAACTGTAGTGTTAACTGTAGTGTTAACTGTAGTAACTGTAGTGTTAACTGTAGTGTTAACTGTAGTGTTAACTGTAGTAACTGTAGTGATAACTGTAGTAACTGTAGTGTTAACTGTAGTGTTAACTGCAGTGTTAACTGTAGTAACTGTAGTGTTAACTGTAGTGTTAACTGTAGTGATAACTGTAGTAACTGCAGTGTTAACTGTAGTAACTGTAGTGGTAAC
Source organism: Labroides dimidiatus (assembly GCA_030710495.1). Taxonomy (NCBI): domain Eukaryota; kingdom Metazoa; phylum Chordata; class Actinopteri; order Labriformes; family Labridae; genus Labroides; species Labroides dimidiatus. Next base: position 36,954,151 of record CM061144.1, read on the forward strand.
TGTAGTGTTAACTGTAGTAACTGTAGTGATAACTGTAGTAACTGTAGTGTTAACTGTAGTGTTAACTGTAGTAACTGTAGTGATAACTGTAGTAACTGTAGTGTTAACTGTAGTGTTAACTGTAGTAACTGTAGTAACTGTAGTGTTAACTGTAGTGTTAACTGTAGTGATAACTGTAGTAACTGCAGTGATAACTGTAGTAACTGTAGTGTTAACTGTAGTGTTAACTGTAGTAACTGTAGTAACTGTAGTGTTAACTGTAGTGTTAACTGTAGTGTTAACTGTAGTGTTAACTGTAGTAACTGTAGTGATAACTGTAGTAACTGTAGTGTTAACTGTAGTGTTAACTGTAGTAACTGTAGTAACTGTAGTGTTAACTGTAGTGTTAACTGTAGTGATAACTGTAGTAACTGCAGTGATAACTGTAGTGATGACTGTAGTTTGTGGCCTTCTCGTAGCTCTCTGTCTTAGATGTGAAATACAGGCTCTGTAGAATGATAAGTTGAATGTAGGCAGTCTGTTTGGTTTTGGTTAAAGGAAGTGGTCTGAAGGTTTACCTTTGGCACTTTAAAGCACTTATAAACAAACCACATAAATCAACTTTACACCTTTTCTGTCCTTTTTTCATTTCTGTTATTTGGAAATGATGTTATGAAAAACATTCCATGCATGTGAACGTCACATCTTTTAACCCTTTATTTCCCAGCGGGCTGCAGGTGTATTCAGGTGAATCTGAGCGAGTCCATATGAGACTGAGTCTGTTATAAACCTGCAGACAGACCGAGCTGCAGACTTTTCCCTCAGGAGATCAAAACAGGAGTGAAACATGGATTAATGTTCTCTCTCCAAAGTATTGATGCTGCACGTGTTCACTGGATTTAAACAAAAGGGGGAAATTTGTTCACATTTAAACATCTGAAGCTGAAAATGCTTCAGCGTTCACGTCTGTGTGATCTGTTGAGTTTCCCAGAATGCTTTAGTGCTGTCTAAAAGGTTTCCTGAACAGTCTTCAGAGTTAAACTGAGAGGACAGTCACCTGCTTGATATTTGTCGGCTGATTATGACCATGACCGACCTTTGACCCTGGCCAAATTAAGCCATCAGCTCTGTGAAGTTGACCTCTGACCTCTTGGTACCTGTCAGAGGGTCGAAGGAGGAGCAGCACCTGCCCAGAGCCATTAGACCTGAACTCACATTCACAGCCAGAGTCTGCATAAAAGGACCATTAAAATGCAATTACTGCTCACACACACACACACACACACACACACTCTCTCTGGGAGAGAGAGGTGTGTCACCACAGCTCATGCATCACGCCGCCTCGAAGCTAATAACAGCGATTATTTATTCCTAATTCAGAGGAAAGTGCCGAGCGCGGCGGCGGCGGCGTGGAGAGATTTGGACTCTGCAGGCCTGACGTCTGCGACCGCCGCTCGGGAAGCGACCGTTTGTAGGATTGATTAACGCCGTGTGGACTCTCCGGCTTATTATCTGGACAGGAAAACGGCCTCATTACAGGAGAGTCTGTGAGAAGTGGATGACAAACAGACGCAGAGCCTCACACTCCGGTCCCGTCTGTCCCAGAAAAGAGGCGGTTTATCCTCGCCCTGTGAGCCGTGACCTGTCATCCATCTGCTGCGTCCTCCCCCAAACCCCACCCTCACATCGACCCCCGTCCCATACAGCCCGACCACGCCAACACTAATTACTATTATTAATTGAAAATTGGAAATCAATGTCCCTGAATTAAACACAGGCCCGTGTGTCTGCATGTGGGTCAGCTGTCTGCGGATGACTCGGCTGCGTGAGACACGCAGGAGGAGACGAGGAGGAGGACGGTCCCGTCTGGACCTCAGCAGCAGCTTTAACATGAAGAGATGTGACGTCATTCAGCTCATCATGTGCTCTGAATATCTCTCATATCTCACTTTTCATCTCATTGTCTCATCATTTCTTCATTTCATCTCATGTCATGATGAACTCCTTCATAGTTTCATCCCTCTGTGTGTTTTGTGTCTCTCTCAGTTTTATCTCATTATTTGTCATTTTATTTTTTATATCATTACTTTGAAAAAGTTCTTTCGGAAAATTTTGATCTTTTTTTCTATCTTTTACAAAATTTTCTTCGTTTTTCCTCATATTCAGGACTTTTTACAGACATGTTCCCGTTATGTCTCATTTTAAATCTCATTTTTTTTAATTCTTCATCTTCAAAGTCATAAATTAACAAATTACATCAAGACTTTGTTTTATTTTAAGACTGACTCTTTTCTCGTTGTAATGACTCAACGTTATCTTATAGTTTTGACTTTTAAATTATAAAAAAATATATCTAATTTGTGACGTCATTCTGAATTAAATAATATATATATAAGTATTATTTCTTGTGATTTTTATCTCGTTAAAATAATAAATTAAAGAATATTTTAATGTAAATTTGAAGTTTTAATATCTGATTTTTTTTTTTATGAAACAAGTTTTTAACTTTCTGATTTTTTTTATTATAATTTTTTAATTTTGAAAGTGTGACCAGCAGCCTCTAATTTGTCTTTAAATGTCTTTTTTAGGGGTTTTAATTACTTCAGAACATTTTTATAACAGATTTTCATCTTTTAAATTAGAATTTGGAATTTTAGCAGTTTGAACTTTTTTCTTTTTTATAGTTTTGACCATATTCTCATCATAGTGACTCAACAGTGTCATCATTTTTTAGTTTAATTAATTAAAACGGCTCCACACATTTTATTTTTGCATGTCTCATTTATGCAACTTTTAAAAGTAGTTCACATTTTTTATATTTTCTCATGTTTTTTTTAACTTTCAGACTTTTTTTACGGACTCAGTATCCTTAACTCCTGAGTTTTAACTCCAGATTTTGATTATTTTTGACCTCATTTTGTCTTTTTACAGGATTGTTTTCATCTAAAGATACATTTCATTCACTTTTTCTTACAATATGGGAAAAAAAAAATTTGATCCTAACTTTCAGAACATTTTGAGTTTATATCTGATATCTCTGATATTTCTGTCATAATTTTGACTTTAAACATTATTTATTTCAACATTTTCCTCTTTGTTATAACTGAATACAGTTTCTCTTCATTTGCTCTTTTTTCTCAGAATTTAATTTTTTTTTTGTTTGTTTTTTAAATTTTGTAATTGTTTGTTGACTTTTTCAACATGTAACAGAGAAAATTAATAAACCAAGAAAATCCACACAGTGAAAGAGGAATATATATAATATATGAAAGATCAGATGGTCTGTTGTCATGATTTAGACTTTTATCTGTTTATCAGTTTATGACAAAATTTAGTCTGAATCTACTTATTTTAACATGTTATTTCATAGTACAGATTAACTAACTTGTTCATTATTTTTAAAATGTAACATTTTAAAATTCTTAATTTTATAAAATTTTAATTCATTTTTTTCTTTTACATTATTTTAGAATCTTTTCTCGTTGGAATGACTTTGATTTTGTTTTGACTCTTGATGTTAAATTTGAACAGCTAGTTAGACAGTTAATCATAATCTAATCGAATAAATCATAATTTCATTTAATTGTTTTTTTTTCTGTCTATTTTAACGTTTCACTTCATAGTTATGACTTTTTCTTTTTCGTAGTGTTAACTTTCTTTTTTCATGAATTTGACATCTTTGTGTGAAAACTGTGACTCTTAATTTTAAAACTCATTGAAGCATCTGAACACATTTTATGACAGGAAGGATTTCCTCTGTGTGTTTTTTTTTTGGGTGTCTTTAGGCCGAAGTTTGACCTCATGTTAAACAGGCTGCTGGTAACAAAACTAGATGATCCTTCAATCATGGATCTATAATCTATAATAATCTATAATCCGTTTCACTGAAGTTGAAGCTGTTTTTGGGGTTCAGGGTTATAAATGATGGTTGTTTGTTTTGAAACAAGACTCGTCTTTATGTCACACCACAACATCCCACTCCTACATCTTTATCTCTTTTATTTTGAAGGGGAGATTGTTTTACATACAGGAAATGACTCTGCCCTCGCTGCTGCTTTCATGAAGTATTGTTTCCTCATTAGTCAGGGCGCGTGGCCGTGGTTTGGCGGCGCGCTGATGGAAGTGGTTTACCTGGTCCTGGTGGTCCTGAATGAAGTGCTGCGTGGTCGGCGGTCTGATCGTTCGCTGCAGAGGCAGAAAGAAACGTTCTGTCCTCTGCTTCATGACTGTGGGACATTTGAGTTAATCTCCCGTCTGCGTTTGACTTTCTGTGCCTTAAAGTCATCATCCAGAGTGTTTCCACAACAAAAAAAAACAACAACTCTTTTTTACCTCATGAAATAATGAGCCCACAGACTCGGCTTCCAAAGGCCTGACTCTGCTGCTCTGGAACCAAACGTCTGTGTGTTTATGAAGCTACAACAACGATCTGTTTGGAATAAACACACACACACACACACACACACACAGTGTTTAATAATGGATGGTGTTGAGTTGGTGGCTGAAGTAAACACAAACGCAGCGGCTGCTTATCAGAGAAAATCAGTGACCAAAGATTTCTTCTCCTCATTTTCCACACGTGTGACAAACTGCAGCTGGAGAGGAAATGTTCAGAGGGAGTGTGTGTGTGTGTTTCTGTGTGTGTGTGTGTGTTCCTAGTTTGTTGCCTTTTGCTCAGCAGACTGTGAAAGTGGATGGAAAGGTGTTGAGCAGCATTGATCCTGAGTGTGTTGGCAGGAAGAGGCCTCGTAGTTTGATCCGATGACGGATGAAGAGCGACTTCATGATCACTAATTTGTCCTGTAACGAGTCATTCAGAGGCCCTGAGATCAGGCGCCGCAGGCCGTCAGCACCTGCATCAAGATGAAACTTAAAGAGGGGGTGTTTTTCTTTCCCATATTTCAAACAGGGATCTAAAGCCTCAGTGCTGCATGTTCAGACTGAGCGTGTGCAGAGTTTCAAACCTCTACATGTTTATATGTTGAAATCCCTGAACCTGTCTGTACACTGATCAAAACACTCTGTTCATGACTTACTGAAATAACGAGGTCATCACATAAAGATCAGGTTCATGACACATTAGAGGGCCGGGGCCTTAAACACCAAGGTCTGCCCATAGCTCCGCCCTTAGTAGATGGATATATTAAGTGCTGCTGGAACGGTGCTCTGAGAAGTATCTGTAGGCTAACTTGTAGCATTAGCCAATCCTGATGTCCCGCTCATCGACCAATCAGAGCTAAAGTAACCTCACCTTATTTTATTGACAGACTCGAGTTTGATCAGATCACTGCAGAAAAACTGCTGCAAGGTTTAGCCTTTAGCTCATTGTTTAGCATCTAGCTCATTGTTTAGCATTTAGCCTGTTTTAGCCTTCAGCCCATGTTTTAGCCTTTAGCTCATTGTTTAGCCTTAAGCTCATTGTTTAGCCTTTAGCCTGTTTAGCCTTTAGCTTGTGTTTTAGTCTTCAGCCCATGTTAGAGTCTTTAGCCCATTTTAGCCTTTAGCCCATTTTAGCCTTTAGCCCGCAATTTAGCCTTTTGCTCATTATTTAGCCTGTGTTTTAGCCTTTAGCTCATTGTTTAGCCTTCAGCCTGTGTTTTAGCCTTCAGCCCGTAATTTAGCCTTTAGCCTGTGTTTTAGCCTCTATGTCATGTTTTAGCCTTTAGCTCATTGTTTAGCCTTCAGCCTGTGTTTTAGCCTTCAGCCTGTTTTAGCCTTCAGCCCTTGTTTTAGCCTTTAGCCCGTGTTTTAGCCTTTAGCTCATTGTTTAGCCTTCAGCCTGTGTTTTAGCCTTCAGTCCTTGTTTTAGCCTTTAGCCCGTGTTTTAGCCTTTAGCTCATTGTTTAGCCTTCAGCCTGTGTTTTAGCATTTAGCCTGTGTTTTAGCCTTTAGCTCATGTTTTAGCCTTTAGCTCATTGTTTAGCCCTCAGCCTGTTTTAGCCTTCAGCCCTTGTTTTAGCCTTTAGCTCATTGTTTAGCCTTCAGCCTGTGTTTTAGCCTTCCTGTGTTCGTGTGCTGCAGTCTCATGTCCTTATTGGAGTTTGTATATCAACTCTAACTGAGAGAATCAAACAGGCTTCAGACTACAGAGACCTTTGGTTCATCAGTGATCTTTAGCAGCACTCAGTGAAGTAATCTGGATAAATCTGGATAAATCTGGATAAATCTGGATAAATCTGGATAAATCTGGATAAATCTGGGGGGCAGGTCTCACCTGAGCGACAGAGTCAAGCTGCTACTCTCATCTTTAAATACCTGAACTGGTCGGAGACGCAGCACACAGGATTCAGAGTGAGAGAGGATGAATCTGTCTCATAAACTGTGATTTGATGAGCAAATGTTCCCCCACGAGGAGGATCCATGACTCCTGCTGAGAGGGTGATGGACGAGCGGCCTGATGGGACGTGAGCGAGGAGGGAAATCCCTGCTGATGAGCGAGCCGGAGGGAAACTGCTGAGTGTGTAAAAGCCGACAGCTCCGTGTTGATGTGTGGAGCGGCGGACGCTCTCATCTGTCTCAGCTCTGCTCCCATCATCACAGCCCGGGTCTACGGAGGCCTGAGTCTGAGCCACAGCGAGGGTCAGTCTCAGTTTATTAGAGTTTGAATCAGGGCAGGGCTGTAACTGAGCACACTGAGAGTCGCTCAGGGAGGGTCAGGCTGGGTCACTTCATGAAGACCTGGACTCGTTTACTCTCCTCTATAGACCAGCGCTGATGGATCAGGCCCAGGAGAAGGTTCTCTGTCTGTGGGGTTTTTGGATCATGCACTAAGTGGTCTGTGGACCGTGTGTTTCAGCTCTGACGCAGTTCGCTGTAAATAAAGCTGACTGAGTGTTTCTCAGCTGACTTCCTCGTCACTGTGACTGATAAACCGTTTCTTAAATCTGTGAACTTTCACCTGAAGTCTTCAGAGTCCTTTTTTCCCACGAACACCTGCAGAGAGAGAGAGAGAGAGAGCAAGAGAGAGAGAGCAAGCGGCTTGTACAGGTGGTAGTCTTTAATGAAGGCATCAATCAGCTGCTGGCGGTGTGTGTGTGTGTGTGTGTGTGTGTGTGTGTGTGTGTGTGTGTGTTTCCAGGATTATTAATGACACACTTTAATACGTCATCATGTCTCTGTGCTCGTCTCCGTGCTGCTTCTTAAACACACATGATTCTCCAGATGAGGCTCCTTCACAGGGTGAGGCTGCGGTAACACCGTTAGCACGTAGTTAGCATGGTTAGCACTCTGTTTTTTTGTTGGTTGTTTTGAGAGGAGTCTCTCTTTCAGCATCAGCTCGGGTGTTTGCTTGTTTGGCTTGTTGAGGGAAGGACGGTTCCTCAGTGTGAGACATCAGATGGAAACATGGAGGAGGAACCATGATGGTCTGGGACTGGTCTAAGGGTCCAGGGTCTGTGAGCTCCCCTAACGTGTGTCCTTGGTGTGTGTTGTGTTCTGGTTTGTTTGCAGCGTGTGTTTTTCTAAACGCTGCGGTTGTCAAATTGATGAAGATGTTTTCTTAAGTTGCAGAGCTGTGAGCTCTCAGGGCCACCGTACAAAGAAGAGCAGTAACCACTCAGTGGGAGCCGGCGGGGATCTGAATGAAGGAGTAACCAGAGATCTCTAAGATCTCACTGAAGGGTTTGTTTCTTCCATCCATGATTCCGGTGTTTTTACCTGTGTGGCTCATTCAAGTACAGAGTCATGTAGTGGATCCAACACCCCCAAATCAGTGAACTGTCCCTTTAAGAAGGTGGAGCTGGGGCTGTGATCTGTGTGAGCTGCTCTCTGGAGCACGCTCAGGTTCTATGATTTACAGAGAGCGACTCCGCCGTGAACAAACCTGGAAACTCTCCTAAAAGGAGCTCACTCGCTCACTCACTCGCTCACTCACTCGCTCACTGGCTCTCTAAAGTCTCTCACGCAGCTCTTAATTTAGAGCAGAAAGTTCTGCTTAGCGCCAGAGAGCCGCTCCTGATCAAAGCCATTAGTCACTTGATTTGGAGTCTTTGCTGCTGAATAATTGAGGCTGCAGGAGGATAAAGGATCTGACTGCACCGGCTCACTGGTTAGGAGGAGTAAAAAGAAGTCCCCTCATTTAGAGAGGAGAGGGGAGGAGAGGAGAGGAGAGGAGAAGAGAGGAGAGGAGGGGAGAGGAGAGGAGGAGGAGAGGAGGAGGAGATGAGAGGAGGAGGAGAGGAGGAGGAGAGGAGGAGGAGAGGAGAGGAGAGGAGAGGAGGAGGAGGAGGAGGAGGAGGAGAGGAGGAGGAGAGGAGAGGAGAGGAGGAGAGAAGAGGAGAGAAGAGAAGAGGAGAAGAGAAGAGAAGAGGAGAGGAGAGGAGAGGAGAGGAGTGAATCAGAGAGAGATTGAGAGGGAGGCAGAGGGGGTCTGATTTATGTCCCGTCCTCTTCGGCTCTGATGAAACATTAAACACTGTAGAATCCACCAAACCAGTTCCACCAGGTCTGGAGGAAGCTCCTGGCTCCAGCTGCCTCTCCTCCAGCTCCACGCTCACACACTTCAGGGTTTTTCCTGGAACACACTCACCCGTTCACGGCTCTGTGTGTGTGTGTGTGTGTGTGTGTGTGTGTGTGTGTGTGTGTGTGTGTGTGTGTGTGTGTGTGTGTGTGTGTGTGTGTGTGTGTGTGAGCGTGCGTCACACAGATAACAGCTCTGATTGATTGTCTCAGGGACGATGTATTCGACAGTATTATCATCTTCCTCCTGTGCTGGTTTGATCTGATGTCCTGGTTCAGAGCCCTGATGCATCCCTGAGCAGTGAGAGCTCAGTTCACTCATGGAGGAAGGATTTATTAACGTAAACACAGATAAAAAGGCGGGAAACAAATGTGTTTATATATATACACAGGAAAATGTTTCTGTGTGTCACAGCTCTGCTTCACCCTGAAGGCTCCACATACAGCACACCTTCACATGTTCACCTCTTCAATCAATCAATCAACCTTTATTTATATAGAGCCAATTCATAACAAATGTTATCTCATGGTTTATGACCTTCATGTCTGATCTGTGGATCAGACAGGACCAGAAGACCCGCATAACCCTGAAACACGCTACAAACACGCTACAAACACGCTACAAACACGTTACAAACATGCTAAAAAATGTTACATTTCTGCGTGACTCAATGAAAACACTTCTGCACATGAATGGAACGGTCCAGACAGCATGTAACCTTCTGTAGAGTTAAACTTTGGAGAGTTAAAGGAACATTTCAGTGTTTTTAATGTGTGGATGTCAAACGAGTTACAAAACACAGTGATGATAAACTTTGTACTGTCCTCCCTACGTGTGTGATGAAACGCAGTTTGACAGTCAGCCAAACTCCAATTCAAATGATGATTGAGTCAGGTCTCAGTTTATCTTTGTTTATTCATCACTGGTTGAATTCAGAGTGAAAACTAAAACAAAGGAAAACACACTGATTAGCAAGGTGCTATAAACAACTTCTTCAGACAAATCATCTTGTTGTACAAATGTAAAATTAATGCTAAGCTAACGATGCTAAGCTAAATGCTAAATGCTAAGTGCTAAGCTCAATGCCAAGTCAAGCTACTGACAACACCAAGCTGCATGGCAATGCTACATACCAAGCTACATGCTAGGCTAACAAGGCTACATGCTAAGGTAATGCACCAAGCAACTAAACTACATAGTACAACAAGCAAGAAAAACAGCTTCTGCCAACATTCTGATAATCTCAGAGCTAGCCACCTTGCAATCTTAGATTAAAAAAAGACTCACAGCCGTTGCTGGCTTAAGCGACACAAGTCAGTTGATTGCTGAGCTTCTCCATGAGCTGGCACATGTGTGCCCTGATGGTGACAAAGGAAGATCCTTTAACTTCCTGGTCCTTTTATAGACCGAACACTTCCTACTTCCTTTAAATCAAGAGACTTCCTGTGTCCGGGTGGCAGGCCAACAGGTGGTGCCATAGTGACTTGTGACAGAACAAACATTGTTTGTACATAGTTTCTCTAAACAAGGTTACAAAGTGCTTCATGAGATAAAAAGGATCATTAAAGAGAAACATGAGGAGGACCAGATCAGAACCATTAAACTGACAGCAGAGAATCAACAGGTGCATCATCAGGTGGATCTCCAGTTAGCTCAGAAGTTTCTTCACTCTTTCCTTCAGTGCGTTGTCAAAGCTCTGCAGGACTTGTTTGTATTTTCGTCTCGTGAGTTGCAGACATGACGAGCTGATGGGTGCGTGTTTGCAGTTTGTCCTCTCTCACCTCCAGCTCACAGGAGGGTGAAGTTCAGACCTCACTGGACACTGAACGCAGCCACTTTGATTTTCTGTCCTTTAACATCATTTTCACCTGAATCTGTCCATCGTGGGGTCGGACTGTGTTCATGGTCAGTGTGGAGTTTGACTGGAATCCAGGAAGTGTTTGGGGATGTTGAGGATCATCTCGTTGTTTTGTGTCTGTGTGTGTTTGCTCCACCCTCACCTCATGATCTGTTGAAGTCAGTTTTCATCAGACCCTCAGACTCAGGTCATCATGTCAGGTTCAGACTGGTCCACCTGCAGTGACCTGAAGCTCAGCTTGTTCCTCATGAGAGAGTCAAACTGATCTGATACCATAACAAGAGACATTTAACTTCTACAACCTGACTTCAGAATCTGTGAACTGTCCCTTTAAGAGCATCAGCTGCTCTTTGTAATGAGCCTGAGAGCTCAGCTGTTCCAGCCTGAATCCAGTCCTGTTCCAACCTGTAACCTTTGACCCCTTTAACCAAATATCATGTTCACACCAAAGACAGGAAGCAGAGAGAGAGAGGGAGAGAGGGAGAGAGAGAGAGAGTTTTACATCTTCACTCTGACTCTTCTGCTCCTGGTGTGGTCTGAGATAAATAAGACATGTTTTAAGTCTCAGTTTGACTCGTTGCAGTAAAAACAAACGTTCAGCGTTTTTAATATTTCACTTCAGTTCACACATTTCAGATTCTGTTTATCGAGTAATCACTTCGACATGTCTGCAAAAACTGCTTGAAATTAAAATTAAATTAAATTAGAAACTGAAACATGAACTAAAATTAACCCTTCAAAGCCCGACGCATTAAAACAACAAACAGGAGCAGCTACATTTTTAACATGAAGGTTTTTATTAACCCACCAACAAATATTTCAAATCATTTTGTTCATGATTTGTTTTGAATTATATTTGATAAACTTGGTGAAACTTTTTGGTGAAATTTTTAGTAAAATTTCATTCAGGGCAGAAAAAAAAGAGTCATAAGTTTTTACCTCAACTTCTTAAAACTGTCTGATGATTTTTATGAACTGAAGTGTGAGGATGATCTGATCCAACCCTGCAGAGGAGCATCCTGAACCCTGAGTCTGAGCTCTGGGTCTGCTGGGTCTGAGCTCTGGGTCTGCTGGGTCTGCTGGGTCTGCTGGGTTCATGGAGGTGAAGTTAGTGGATAAATAAGGTCTGCTCGGCTCGGCTCTGCTCGGCTCTGCTGCTGCAGAGATCAGCTGAGCGGGTAAACACTGACGTGCTGTAAAGTTGACTTCATGAGAGCTTCAGATCAGAACTTTGTCATCCTGTCGGAGACACTTTGAGCCGTCAGCGTGAGCAGTTCTCACACCTGCTCCCGTCAGACGAGGCGACGCTGCGAAAGTTAATTTATCTGCTCCAGAATTCAAGAGGCTCAGACTTCAGACTTCATCAAGGACTGCAGCACGCTGAACTTCCTGTTGTTTCTGTTAATCTGCAGAGTGTGTGTGTGTGTGTGTGTGTGTATCAGTGGAGCCTCTTTAGACCTGATCAATGCCACAGGTTTTAACCTGGACCCCCTTCTTCCTCTCCGCAGGCTGTGAGAGCGACTTCTGGGGGCCTCACTGCAGTAACCGCTGTCAGTGCAGGAACGGCGCCAAGTGTAACCCCATAACCGGCGCCTGCGTCTGCACGGACGGGTACCAGGGCTGGCGCTGCGAGGAGCCCTGTGACCCCGGCTTCTACGGGAAGGACTGCCTCCTGGAGTGCCAGTGCCTCAATGGCGCCACCTGCCACCATCAGACCGGAGAGTGCCTGTGTGCGCCCGGATACACCGGGGCCTTGTGAGTACTGAAGAGAGGCTGATCTGCTGAATCTGATGCATGTTCGCTCCTTTAGAAAAGTCTGACTGGACGTTTTAAACATGCAAGATGAGCTTTACACCCAGGACCAGAGGAAAGACGCGCAGCGTGCTGCTGCTAAAAGCCTCTGAGGTATTAAACCATCCAGGCAGAGCCACCCGACACCTACAGGTTTAAATTTAACTTCCAGAAAACAAATCTGCTTATTGCAGCAGTTGTGCTCCAGATGCTGTTATCCATCAAAAATCCAACCCTGACAGCTGCGAAGGAAAGAAAGCTCGCTCAGGAAAAGACGAAGCCTTCATCAAACAAAGACGTCGAGCTCACATCTGTGAATCAGAGAGTGGAGGAGCAGGAAACGAGGTTTAGATCAGGTCATGTGGTTACTGCTCCAAAGTCTGGTCTGTTCTGGACTCTCACAGCTACATCAGTCCACACAGCCCTCAGGTCACCTCTTAGAAAAGGAACCATGAGATCTGTCAGGGTCAGGAACCATGAGGTCTGTCAGGGTCAGGAACCATGAGGTCTGTCAAGAGTCAGGAACCGTGAGGTCTGTCAGGGTCAGGAACCGTGAGGTCTGTCAGGGTCAGGAACCGTGAGGTCTGTCAGGGTCAGGAACCGTGAGGTCTGTCAGGGTCTGTCAGGGTCAGGAACCATGAGGTCTGTCAGGGTCAGGAACCATGAGGTCTGTCAGGGTCAGGAACCGTGAGGTCTGTCAGGGTCAGGAACCATGAGGTCTGTCAGGGTCAGGAACCATGAGGTCTCTCAGGGTCAGGAACCATGAGGTCTGTCAGGGTCAGGAACCATGAGGTCTGTCAGGGTCAGGAACCATGAGGTCTGTCAGGGTCAGGATCGACCCTAACCTGAACCCAGACTTTAGATTCAGGTCCAAAGGTTTCTGTATGTGGACAAGAGACGGAGACTAATCCATCAGACCCGACACGGTAGAGACCAGACCAAACAAGACCTGGTAAGACAACACGTGGTGAGACAAGACAACAGAAAGAGACAAACCTCAGAGCTTCATAAGAAAAAGACAAGAAAGAACGAGACAAGACAAAAGGAGATAAAACCACAAGACCTGACAAGAAAAGTCCAAAAGACAGGACAAGACACCAAAAAAGACCCGAAAACACCAGAGGACCAGGACACGGACCAGACAGAACAAAACAAGACAAGAAAACAAGACAATTTGAGACACGTCAAGACAATATGACGAGACGAGACAAGACGACTTAAGAAGTACAAAAAACAGGAAAAGACCAGACCAGACCAGACAAAACCAGACCAGACCAGACAAAACAAGACCAGACAAAACCAGACCAGACGAGAAACAAAGATGAGATCAGACAGAACAAAACAAGATGAGACTAAAGAGGAAGGGACAAGACAGAAAAGATGAGACAAAAACAGGTGAGACAAAAACAGGTGAGACAAAAACAGGTGAGACAAGACGAGGAAAAGACAAGTCCAGGAAACCTGACAAGACCATGAGACAAGAGGGGGAACAGAGGACAGGAGACATAATTACACAGTCATCACATTAAACAACGTTTCCTTCTTCTTCTTCTTCTTCTTCTTCTTCTTCTTCTTCTTCTTCTTCTTCTTCTTCTTCTTCTTCTTTGTCTTCTTATTCTTCTTCTTCTTCTTCTTCTTCTTCTTCTTCTTCTTCTTCTTCTTCTTCTTCTTCTTCTTCTTCTTTGTCTTCTTCTTCTTCTTCTTCTTCTTCTTCTTTGTCTTCTTCTTCTTCGTTTTCTTCTTCTTCTTCGTCTTCTTCTTCTTCTTCTTCTTTGTCTTCTTCTTCTTCTTCTTCTTCTTCTTCTTTGTCTTCTTCTTCTTCTTCTTCGTCTTCTTCTTCTTCGTCTTCTTCTTCTTCTTCTTCTTCTTCTTCTTTGTCTTCTTCTTCTTCTTCTTCTTCTTCTTCTTCTTCTTTGTCTTCTTCTTCTTCGTCTTCTTCTTCGTCTTCTTCTTCTTCTTCTTCTTTGTCTTCTTCTTCTTCTTTGTCTTCTTCTTCTTCGTTTTCTTCTTCTTCTTCTTCGTCTTCTTCTTCTTCTTCTTTGTCTTCTTCTTCTTCGTCTTCGTCTTCTTCGTCTTCTTCTTCTTCTTCTTCGTCTTCTTCTTCTTCTTCGTCTTCCTCTTCTTCGTCTTCTTCTTCTTCTTTGTCTTCTTCTTCTTCTTCTTCTTCTTCTTTGTCTTCTTCTTCTTTGTCTTCTTCTTCTTCTTCTTCTTCTTCTTCTTTGTCTTCTTCTTCTCCTTCTCCTTCTTCTTGTTCTTCTTGTTCTTCTTCTTCTTCTTTCTTCTTCTTCTTCGTCTTCTTCTTCTTCCTTCTTCTTCTTCCTCTTCTTCCTTTTTCTTCTTCTTTCTTCTTCTCCTTTTATTCTTCTTCTTCTTCTTCTTCTTCTTCTTCTTCTTCTTCTGTCTCTCTGTGTCCAGCTGCGAGGAGCCGTGTCCTCCAGGTAAACATGGCTCCCTGTGCGAGCAGCGCTGTCCCTGTCAGAACGGCGGAGCGTGTCATCACGTCACCGGGGCCTGCTCCTGTCCTGCAGGCTGGATGGTAAGACCTGCTCCTGAAGGGGGGCGTTTCAGACCCGGAGCTGGATTCCTGTTTGTTTTAGAGCCTTAACGATGACTTCCTCTCTCAGGGTCCGGTCTGTGCTCAGCCGTGTCCATTCGGATCTTTCGGCATCAACTGCTCCCAGGAGTGTACGTGTCGTAACGGCGGCCTGTGTGACCACATCAGCGGTCAGTGTCAGTGCAACGCGGGATACATGGGAGAGAGGTGAGCTGGGCTGGGAGCTGGTGTAACACGAGGTGTTGATGTCCTCCCACTCTGCCTCATCACGATGCTGCTGGTTTGTTACAGACGTCCGTCCTCATCAGACCAGGAGGAGATCTCTCTCAGATCCATTTAAAAAGTTTCACTCCGTCATTATCAGGCTGCATGAGGAGAAAACGCTCTCTCCACCCTCCTCCGTCCATCTCTCTCTCCATCCTTACTCCCAAATGAGCCAAATTACCTCCATCCATCGCGGCCGCAGACAGGTGAATTAGCCTACCTGGAATAATTCAGAGATTGAGTTCTCCTCCAAACCGTCAGCGTCGTAATGGAATTAGCTGAGATAAGAGTCCCGGGGAAGTCTGCGTGATTTAAACGTGACTCCAAACAGAAATCCTCTCTGAGCTCTTTTAATTGAGTGATTTGTCTGTTTCTAATGTTTCCACCGGCCGACGTGTCCGGAATGAAGCCGAGACCTCGCCGACAAGCTCTCAGCATCTGAGCGTAACGTGCGCTCTGTTCACCTCCTGGTGGAGGGATGGGGGGTCACCTGTGAGGGAGGCGGAGAGAGCTCAGGGAGTGAGGGGTCAGATCAGGAGATCAGTGATCACTGAAGTGGAACCAAGACCAACCAGGACCAGCCCTGACCGTCATGAAACATCCTGGTCTTTTTACCCACGTTAGATCAACTCGTCCTGCTTGACGTGTCAGAGGAGCTGTTTACGTCGTCCTCTGATAAAAACATGACGTCTGTTCGTGTCTCTGACTCGGCGTCTCTCTGCTCTGATCAAACCTTTAAACTCCGTCATGTGACTGATTCTTTTTTTGTCATTTAAATTTTTATTAAATTTTTCAGAAACATAAAGAAAACATAAAGAAAAACAAGTACAGGTACATGATACATGTTTTTGGTGTGTTTGGTGCTGACATCACCCGCCCATAAAAAATAAATAAAAAGGAGAGGTTATGAAATCCAAACAAGCATGACACATGAGGAATACACAGGGAGAGAAAAACAGTCCAGCAAAGAAATAATAATGGTTGCTGCATTTAGTCTCTGGTCTGTTTTGTGTAGCTCCAAAAAAGTTCCCAAGAGCTCCTCCCGTCTTCCTCTTTACCTTTCGACCTACAGAGCATGGCTTCATAGGATGCTGTCTCCGCCATTGCAGCCAGCCACTCCCTCATATTTGGAGACACGGCCGTCTTCCAATGTCTTAGAGTCACTCTGGAAGCTGTAATGAGGCCCACCATGATAACAGAAAATGTTCCTTTAGACACATTTGGTAACTGAGACCTGTCCCCCAGAAGGCACATTAACGGAGTCAAGGGGACTACTGAACCACTCCATTCACTCAGGAAGTTCACAACTTCTACCCAAAATGGAGCCACTAATGTACACTCCCATATACAGTGCAAAAACGTTCCCAGTCCTGCTTTACATTTCCAACACTTATTGTCGATCAACAGTTTCATTCTATGTAATCTCACAGGAGTGTGGTAATACCTGTGTACAATCTTGTATTGTGTGAACTTCCCTCGTGCTTCTTTTACATACTTCCCACATCCTGCCAACATATCCAGCCATTTCTCCTGAGTAATGTTCGTTCTCAGATCTCTCTCCCACAACAACTTAACATTAGTGGACTCCTCACTTACTGAGAAGTTTGTTAATTTATAGAATTGTGATGTGACTGATTCTTTAGTTCTCTGCTGTTTTTTCTTTGGTCGGGTAAATAAATCGCACATCAGATCCCAAAATAAAAGTCCAGACATGACAGGAAGTGCAGGCTGATGCTCCCTGCCACAATAAAAGCCTCCTACACAGAGCAGAATGTCCACATCCTGTCCTGGTTCTCAGACTCCTGTAGGAGAACTAGTGTCTTTAAAGGAGGAGGAGGTGCAGAGAGCAGGTGTGTGTTGACGTGTGTGTGTGTTCAGATTCATCCTGAACCTCAAACGATCATCAATCAGTCGATCGATCTTTATTCCTGTGACCTCACGCTGCCTGTTTTTACCATCAGGTGTCAGGACGAGTGCCCTGTGGGGACGTACGGGCCGCAGTGCGCCCATAAATGTGACTGTCAGAACGGAGCCAAGTGCTACCACATCAACGGCGCCTGTTTGTGCAACGAAGGCTTCAAGGGCCCCAGCTGTCAGGACCGCTTCTGCCCCGCCGGACTGTACGGACTCATCTGTGACAAGTACTGCCCCTGCAACACCTCCAACACGCTCAGGTACTGAGCCCCACAGAGTGACTCATCACTTCCTGTCAGAACATCACATTCAAATCCAGGACTCGGCGTCTCACCTGAGTGTCACTCAAAGCAGCAGATCTGGATTTAATCAGAGAGCAGAGAGCCGGGATTAGAGGAGCGGATTACAGATTAACAAACAAACAGTCAGATTAAAGACTCTCAGTCGTTCAGGCCACGTTGATCCCTTTATTAACGATGAATGGGTCTCTCTCTCTCTCTCTCTCTCTCTATTCAAAAAGCAGGTCTCAGGACGCTTCATAAACTCAGATGAAGGTTTGGACTCGTTAACTGATCTAATTAAACTTTGACAGGTTCATGTTTTATCTCACGTTCCTCCGTGCTGCTGTCTAGTAATGTGAGTCACTGAGTCACTGAGTCACTGAGTCACTGAGTCACTGAGTCACTGTGTGAGCTGCTCATCAGAGTTTTCATTCAGAAAATGATTAAAAAAAAAAAAAAAAAAACGAGTTTGTTTGAAGATTTTAATATAAAAATTGAATTCAAGGAATTTTTCTTCATCAGGTTCAAGAAGAGACAAACAAAACTTTAACACCAGGGGTCCCCAAACTTTTTCCTGTGAGGGCCACATCACTTTCCCTCCTCAGATGGGGGGGGGGGGGGGTCAGTTTGTAACAGAAGAAGTGTGACGATCACAGGGGGGGGGGGGGGGGGGGGGGGGGCCTGAATGTCAACACTTATTGTTTTCCAGAAAGCCAAACAGAACCAAATATTAATAACCCTCTCTGAGATCTTCACAGAAAACAAGTCAGGAAATAAATGAATGAATGAATGAATGAATGAATGAATGAATGAATGAATGAATGAATGAATGACTCTGTTGATGAGATAATGACACTGACAGGAGCTCAGACTGCTGAAGGTGGAACAAACGCTCTGTTTGTGTTTTAGTCTCGATCACGTGACCGGACTGAAAACAGTCACCAGAGCTGGACTGGACTCTGTCCCTGACTGCCCCCCCCCCCACCCCTCTCTCTCTCTCTCTCTCTCTCTTTCAGCTGCCATCCTCTGTCAGGTGAGTGCACCTGTGCTGCGGGGTGGGCGGGGCTCTACTGTAATGAGACCTGTCCAGCAGGTTACTACGGCGAGGGCTGCAGAGAGCCGTGCGCCTGCGCCAACGGAGCCGACTGTGACGGCGTCACGGGAAGCTGTGTGTGCGCCCCGGGATACATCGTGAGTACACACACACACACACACACACACACACACACACACACACACACACTGAGTTAAACAGATGCAGGGTGAACGTGTAAAAACAGACAGATGTTAAATTTAAAGAAAGTCACCGGAAGAAATCTTCAGCTCTGAAAACACAGATCGACTCCACAGTCTGTCAGCTGAATATTTACACACACACACTTCTAACACACACTTCTAACACACACTTCTAACACACACTTCTCTCAAAGTTTTGTGTTTCCTGCTTCTTCTAAATTTACAGCCGGTCTGTTTGCATCAGCTGCTCTCTGAGGAAAAAAGGCTGAAATATTATTTCTACAGATCTACACACACACACACACACACACACACACACACACACACACACACACACACACACACACCTTCAGGTCGACCTGTATCATGAGTTTGCACCTGCAGCAGCTGTTCTCAGGTGACAGGTTACAGTTAAAGCTGCAGAGTCAACAGCTCCTGATGAATGAACCTCAGTGTGTCAGAGAGCGAGGGCTGCAGCTGAGACACACACACACACACACACACACACACACACACACACACACACACACACACACTGAGCTCCCAGACCAACGAGCATTTTATTTACTACATGAAACAAAATCAGATTTTCACTTGAACGTCTGTTTGATGGTTTGTGATAAAATTACAGTAACACATGTTGCTGTGTGTGTGTGTGTGTGTGTGTGTGTGTGTGTGTGTGTGTGTGTGTGTGTGTGTGTGGCTCCCTGCTGTCTCCCTGATCTGTGGCAGCAGTGACTCTTTGATCAGTGGATGGAGGACAGCAGTGTGTGGGGCAGATGAAAGCAGGATGAACTCTGCAGATTATCGTCTGTTTGCTGTTTCAGCTCAGTGACTCTTCAGAGATGATCTCTGCTCACAGGCCGAGGCTTCAGGTGTCACACCTGGACCAGACTTCAGCCTCAAACAGAATTTATACCTGCTGCTGTCTCCGTGTTGGATGGATGGATGGATATCTGTGGAGGAGAGAGAGAGAGAGAGAGAGAGAGAGAGAGAGAGAGCTCTGATCCGTCAGATCAGGAGGAAGTGGTGTCAGGATTCAGGGAAAAAACAGGAAGTGAAGCAGATTCTATTTCCAAACTACAGTCACTTTCAGATTCTGACCATTTTTGACAGAAACAAAGATTAAAGTTGTAAAAGTGAACACATGAAAGAAAACGGATCAGAACCAATTAAAGCGGCGATGAGCGGGCCCCTCACAGCGGGGCCCTCACAGCGGGGCCCTCACAGCGGGGCCCTCACAGCGGGGCCCTCACAGCGGGGCCGAAAGACGTGACTGAGCAGAACAGAGAGGAAGATGATGATGGAAAAATGTGCGTGAGTTTTGGTCCAGATCCATTAAAGCTGTCGTTAATTGAAGCCACGCCCACTGAGTTACAAACATCTTTAGATAACTTTTAATCCTCAACGTGTCTCATTTATTTTTTCCAAGATGATCTGAAAAATCTGTGGGATCAGTTCAATCAAATGTGTAACGTATAAATCGTCAAAATCCGACATTTAACTCTGATTTCCAAACTTCCTGTTTGGAGTTCACTCTGGTCTTAAGAGACTTTTTGTAGGTCTTGATGCGTAAAACGTTTCAGGCCCGTAGCTCAAAGCGGCCTGAGGAGCCGCGTGTCTGAAACTTTATCAACAAAAACAAAGATTTGAACTAAAAAACAGAACAAATAAATCTTCACACAGGCTTCATATCTTTAGTCTTTATTTTGTCCCTCTGCTGCCCCCGTAGTGTCTTTACATGACGTCCAGCTCATGAATGTCTCTGTGGAGTTTTATAAACTCTTCTTTCAGCCTCCGTCTGAAACACTTTGTTTTTGCTGCTGTCTCTTTAAGGCTCCCCGCCCCACAAACCCCCCCCACTCTGATTGGCCAGCCCTCTTGTTGGGGGCAGAGCTATGAGCAGACCTTGGTGTTTAAGGCCCGTTGGGGGATGCTTGATGTAGAAAAGCCTTCCTCCCCCAGCAGGAGCGGCGTCATGTGAGACCCATGATTGGTTCCTCTGTAACGTGTCTTTTTCCTGTTGTTTCCAGGGCGACGACTGCTCCATCAGCTGCCCCTCAGGTCTGTACGGGACCAACTGCACCTCCTCCTGCTCCTGTCACAACGAGATGTCCTGCTCGCACGTGGACGGATCCTGTATCTGCAGAGAAGGTTCACGTTCTGCTCTTTGTTCCTCTCTGCGCACGAGACACACAGAACAAACCTTCACATCCCCACAAAACCTCAAACCTTCAGCTCCGTTTATTCAGGAGGACTTCAGAGGGGAGTCACACCCAAACACCACCCAGAAAACCTCTGACAACCTGCTCCAAGTCCTCCTCTCCACCCAGAGGTTAAAGCCTGACATGCCGACCTGCTCCGACCTGTTAGAGATAATGATGATGATCTGATGGTGACAACAAAGAGAGAGGACGGAGAGAGAGAAAGAAAGAGGACAGAGAGAAGTCAAGTCAAGTCAAGTCAAGTCAAGTCAACTTTATTGTCAAATATGCTATACATGCTCGACACACAGCATAAATGAAATTTCAGTCCTCTCAGACCCACGGTGCTGCAGGGTAATAAAAAAAGTTACAATAACTAAGCTAAATAAGACTACCTTAAAAATAGAGACTACCTTAAATAAAGACTACCTTAAATACTACAATTAACAATATAAACAGTATAACAGAATAAACAGAATAAACAGACCTGAGGTAAGCAGTAGTGCAAAATTTTGGCTGGACAAAATGAAATGAACAGACATGAGGTATTACAAATAATGCAGATAATGCAGATAATGCAAATAGTGCAAATAGTGCAAATGAGCATGTGTAAAGTGTGCATAAAGTGAAGTGTGCATAAAGTGAAGTGTGCAGTCCTGAGAAGGGTGAGCATGGGCAGAGTCTGTGGCCCAGAGTCAATGGAGGGGGCCAGTGGGGGGGAGTGGGGGCAGAGCAGGGAGGGAATTGAGAGTCCTGACTGCCTGGTGGAAAAAACTGTCTTTGAGCCTGCTGGTTTTGGCCCGGAGACTCTGCAGTCTCCTTCCCGACGGCAGCAGGTTAAAGAGACTGTGGGACGGGTGGGTGGGTGGGGTCACCCGCAATTCTTGTGGCTTTGCGGGTGAGGCGGGTGTTGTAAATGTCCAGTAGGGAGGGAAGAGAGACACCGATGATCTTCTCAGCTGCTTTCACAGTGCGCTGCAGGGTCTTGCGGCAGGAGACGGTGCAGGCGCCGTACCACACGGTGATGCAGCTGGTCAGGATGCTCTCAATGGTGCCTCTGTAAAAAGAGAACATAATGGGGGTCGGCGCTCTTGCTCTTCTCAGTTTCCGCAGGAAGTAGAGTCGCCGTTGAGCTTTCTTGGCCAGAGATGTGGTGTTGATGTTCCAGGACAGGTCTTCGGAGATGTGTACACCCAGGAACTTGGCGCTGCTCACCCGCTCTACTGCAGCGCCGTCGATGGTTAGTGGAGAATGCTGGGTGTGCTCTCTTCTGACGTCCACTACAATCTCCTTCGTCTTCTCCACAAGATTGTTGTCCTTACACCACTCGGCCAGGCGTCTCACCTCGCTCCTGTAGTTTGTCTCATCGTTATTGTTGATGAGACCCACCACAGTCGTGTCGTCTGCGAACTTGATGAAGAGGTTGGAGCTGGATGTGGGTTTGCAGTCGTGGGTTAGCAGAGTGAAGAGGAGGGGGCCGAGCACACATCCTTGGGGGGCCCCTGTGTTCAGCGTGATGGTGCTGGAGGTGTTGCTGCCGACCCGTACTGCCCGTGGTCTCCCCGTCAGAAAGTCCAACAGCCAGTTACACAGGGAGGTGTTGAGTCCCAGCTGGACGAGTTTGAGGATGAGCTGCTGAGGGATGATCGTGTTGAATGCTGAGCTGAAGTCGATGAACAGCATTCTGACGTGTGGGTCTTTGGTCTCCAGGTGGGTGAGGGCTGAGTGGAGTGCAGTGGAGATGGCATCGTCGGTCGAGCGGTTGGACCGATATGCAAACTGGTAGGGGTCCAGTGTCGGGGGGAGCGCAGATTTGATGTGGTGCATGACTAGCCGCTCAAAGCACTTCATGATGATGGGAGTGAGTGCGATCGGGCGGTAGTCGTTGTAGCAGGAGGGAGACGGCTTCTTCGGGACCGGGATGATGGTGGTGGCTTTGAGGCATGTCGGGACAACAGCTTGGCTCAGCGAGGTGTTGAAGATGTCTGTGAAGACATCCGTGAGCTCCTCAGCACAGTCTCTCAGGACACGACCAGGGATGTCATCAGGGCCCGGGGCTTTCCTTACGTTGGTCTTCCTGAGTGATCTCCTCACGCTGTCCGTAGATAGCAACAGCACCTGGTCGTTGGGAGGTGGAGGGATCTTCTGTGCTGGAGTGCTGTTGTCTGCCTCAAAGCGAGCGAAGAAGTCATTCAGCTGGTTCAGCAGAGAAAGAGTGTTGTCGCAGGTTTGTGGGGGGGGCTTGTAGTCCGTGATGGTCTGGATCCCCCTCCACAGAAAGAGAAAGAGGGAAGAAAGGACGGAGAGAAGAAAGAAAGAGAAAGAGAGGAAAGAAAGAGAGGAAAGAGGAAAGACAGGACGGAGAGAGAAAGAGAGAGGAACGAAAGGAAAGAAGGAGGACAGAAAGAGGACAGAGAGAGAGAGAAAGAGGGAAGAAAGGATGGAGAGAGGAAAGAAAGAGAGAAAGAAAGAAAGAGAAAGAGAGGAAGGAAAGAGAGGAAAGAGGAAAGACAGGATGGAGAGAGAAAGAGAGAGGAACGAAAGGAAAGAAGGAGGACAGAAAGAGGACAGAGAGAGAGAGAAAGAGGGAAGAAAGGATGGAGAGAGGGAAGAAAGGAAAGAGAGAGAGAAAAGAAAGAGAGAGAGAAAGGAAAGAGAAAGAGGAAAGAAAGAAAGAGAGGAAGGAAAGAGGAAAGAGAGAAAGAAAGCGGGCGCGCTGGGGTCTTTAGTCTCTGTTGGTTTTGTCTCCACTCACAGTTAAACTGAATCTTTTCTTTAACTTTGTTTTTATTTTACTTCATGAATCTTAAACAGTCATTTCAACATTTCGCTGCAGCTGTTGTTATAAAATTTCACAGAAAATAATTTAAAACTAAAAGTTCAAAAGTAGATATAAAATAAATCAGTTCAGTGGAATAATAACTGATTAGACAGAAGCAGGTGAAACTCTTCGTCCCTCATCATGAGGCGAGTGATGATGAGTCTGTAGCTGAAGGACCGAGCAGCAGATACTCGTCTTCCTCTCTGCAGGTCGATGACATCAGAGCCTCAGAGCCTCAGAGCTCAGTTTCTGGGCTGGTCAGACTCTGAGCTTCAGGTCTTATAAACGTTTCTTTAACTCTCAGCAGGTCGTAATGAGACATGAAGCCAGCAGACGTGATAGATAAACAGACTTGTCTCACCTCCTCCTCCTCCTCCTCCTGCTCCTCCTCCTCCTCCTCCTCCTCCTCTTTGAACCCTGAGCGTCTCTGAAACTCTACAGTTGGACATGAAACCACAGCAGCTTTAATTCAAAGAGAGGTTGAGGCTCAGAAACGTCTCTCAGCTCCACTGAGAGGCTGCTGCCTTTTCAAACCCTCACTGCTGCTCGGTTGTTGAATCCTCGTTCCTGCTCCTCCTTCAGACCTTCAGTCATCAGTAATCTGGAGGTGAACCTGTAACTTCTGTGCTCATGGGCTCCTCGTTCTGTGACTTTGGGAGCAAACACAGTTTCTGCTCAGTCATCAGAACACAGGTGGTTTAATCAGCCTCACCTGCAGCCTGAGCTCCTTCCTGTTTAACGGTCTTTAGATCCACCTTTAAGAAACTTTCTTTAAACTTTTATTAAATTTAGTTTTTGATGATAAATATTTTTTCTTCTCCCGACCTGAAACTCCTGACCCGCCAAAAAATAACTACCTCCGACTCCAGAGCTGGTTTTGTGTTTCACATATTGTTCTCTGCTTCCTTATTATCGCTCAATATCAGCATCTTTAAATATTTATGCGGCGCTGAACCTCGTGGGGGATGCTGGGTAATTAAAGTGGAGACACATCTGAGGCGGAGCGCGGGGCGAGGACCTGTGGGGGTCTGAGTTCACCCTGAAAAACCTTATTTCCTTTTTCTGAGAGAAAACCTGAGGGGGGGGGGGGGGGGGGGGGGGGGGGCGTCTCAGCGGCCATTTTTAGCCAGAACAGGCAGTCAGACCGTTTGACCCCTGATGTCTCAAAATAAGAAAAGAGCCCAGCTGTGTTTTTCATGTCAGTGAACGTATAGACCAGAGAACGTCTGTGGACTGATGGCTCCTCTGGTTGTGTCTCTGGACTGATCTGGTTTTGTCTCTGGACTGATCTGGTTTTGTCTCTGGACTGATCTGGTTGTGTCTCTGGACTGATCTGGTTGTGTCTCTGGACTGATCTGGTTGTGTCTCTGGACTGATCTGGTTTTGTCTCTGGACTGATCTGGTTGTGTCTCTGGACTGATCTGGTTTTGTCTCTGGACTGATCTGGTTGTGTCTCTGGACTGATCTGGTTTTGTCTCTGGACTGATCTGGTTTTGTCTCTGGACTGATCTGGTTGTGTCTCTGGACTGATCTGGTTGTGTCTCTGGACTGATCTGGTTTTGTCTCTGGACTGATCTGGTTGTGTCTCTGGACTGATCTGGTTTTGTCTCTGGACTGATCTGGTTTTGTCTCTGGACTGATCTGGTTTTGTCTCTGGACTGATCTGGTTTTGTCTCTGGACTGATCTGGTTGTGTCTCTGGACTGATCTGGTTTTGTCTCTGGACTGATCTGGTTGTGTCTCTGGACTGATCTGGTTGTGTCTCTGGTCTCTGCAGGCTGGCAGGGTGTGGACTGCTCCATCCCGTGCTCCAGTGGTACCTGGGGTTTGAGCTGTAATCAGACATGTCTGTGTTCCAACGACGCCGCCTGCGACCCCGTCAATGGAACCTGCACCTGCTCGCCGGGCTGGAGAGACGAGTTCTGTGACGTGCCGTGTCCGGTGAGTGCCCCCCCCCCCTGGTGCTGGGATGACAGGAAGTCCTCCAGGACGCTGCAGGCTGCAGTCTTTAACCTGAGTTTTGCTGCTGTTGTCAGGAGGGCTCGTACGGGCTGGACTGCAGGGAGAGGTGTGACTGTGTGAACTCTGATGGCTGCGATCCAGTCAGCGGACTCTGTCGCTGTGTGGCCGGATGGACAGGTGAGTGATGCAGCCACGTTATAATAATAACGTAATTATAATAATAATATTTGAAGAATTATTATTATTTTAATTTTGAATTTAATTTGTTTCACTGTTTTCACCAGGAAGTCACATTTAGATTCAAAATCTACAGGAGAGCCCCGACTGAGTCATCAGTCGGTACATGTTATTACAAACTGATGATTTCAGGTCATATTGATGTAAAACAATTAAAAATATTCAGCTTGTATAAATGTTTGGACCGGTCCTGGCAGACTTGCACAGTGGCAGGTCTTAAAGGGATAAACGTCTTCACCAGCTGAGAGCCATGAGGTCGTTCTTTATGAACCATGAAAACAGGAGGCGAGCTGCCCTTCCACAGACACATGTGGAAGGGCAGGGAGCTCCCTGAGCAGAGCCGTACCCCCAAAGAAGACGTCCTGTGCATGCTAAGAGTTATTATCTCAGAGGAGAGTGATCCTGACTGAACGAAGCGTCAGACATTAAGAGCTCTGCCAATCAGGAGGCAGTCTGGAGAACTTTGACCCTGAGCTGAAGACTTTCCTGTTTTTTCTCCACAAAGAGAAACTGTTGATAATTTATGAAGTGAGGAGAGTTCAGAGCTCCGTCAGGGTTCCTGCTTTTCCTGCCGTCCTCTTTCAAACACGTCTCTGCTTTCAGAAGGAGACAGAAAGTGTGAGAAATGCTGAAATCTTGCTTCAGATTCAGATTGTTGACGTGTGTTTGGGAATTTGTGAAAACACACAAACAGTTTTATCTGTTTACACATTTCAGTCAAATTCAGTTTGAAGAAACATTTTAGGAAAACTCCGATTCTGCCGCAGACTTTTCACCCTTTAATCATCCGCTGAAGTGTCTCCTGCTTTCATCAGTCTTGCATATGTGTGTGTGTGAGTGTGTAAGTGGGAGTGTGTGTGTGTGTGTGTGTGTGTGTCCTAGGAGGCAGCAGTCTGTCTGCACAGAGGCTGGCTTGCAGAACGATCAGAGCGCTCTCTGCTCACAGGGGACAGACCGGAGACTGCAGCGCACCAGAGACTGACTTTAGATTCATTCTGAAACACACACACACACCCACACACACACATACACCCCCCTCCCACGCACACACACACACACACACACACACACACACACACACACACACACACACACACACACACACACACACACACACACATTAAAGTACAAAAAACAGAGACAGATGGAGTAAGAACAGAGTTTGTGTAAAAACAGTTTCTCCACCGTCTGTCTGCAGCTAATTAGAAAAATTCTTTGACTCTGAATGTGGGATAACATGAGATAATATGAGAGAACATGAGAGAACATGAGATAATATGAGAGAGCATGAGATAATAAGAGATATGAGATAACATGAGAGAACATGAGAAAACATGAGATAACATGAGAGAACATGAGAGAACATGAGATAATATGAGAGAACATGAGATAATATGAGAGAACATGAGATAATATGAGAGAACATGATAAAACAAGAGATAATATGAGAGAACATGAGAGAACATGAGATAATATGAGAGAACATGAGATAATATGAGAGAACATGAGAAAACATGAGATAATATGAGAGAACATGAGATAATATGAGAGAACATGAGAAAACATGAGATAATATGAGAGAACATGAGATAATATGAGAGAACATGAGAAAACAAGAGATAATATGAGAGAACATGAGAGAACATGAAATAATATGAGAGAACATGAGATAATATGAGAGAACATGAGATAACATGAGAGAACATGAGATAATATGAGATAATATGAGATAATATGAGATAATATTCTAGAACATGAGATAATATGAGAGAACATGAGACAAGATGAAAGAACGAAATAATATGAGAGAACGAGATAATATGAGACAACATGAGAGAATATGAGATAATATGAGACAACATGAGAAAACATCAGAGAACATGAGATAATATGAGATAATGAGATAACATGAGACAACATGAGAGAATATGAGATAATATGAGATAACATGAGAAAACATCAGAGAACATGAGATAATATGAGATAATGAGATAACATGAGACAACATGAGAGAATATGAGATAATATGAGATAACATGAGAAAACATCAGAGAACATGAGATAATATGAGATAATGAGATAACATGAGACAACATGAGAGAATATGAGATAATATGAGATAACATGAGAAAACATCAGAGAACATGAGATAATATGAGATAATGAGATAACATGAGACAACATGAGAGAATATGAGAGAACATGAGATATGAGATAATATGAGATAATGAGATAACATGAGACAACATGAGAGAACATGAGGGTGAGACTTGAATGCAAACATTCAGACTGTATGAAGGGACCACAGGCTGCACACAGAAGTATCAGGTCACCTGTCAGTAACTCTAGAGACAAAGTAAGGACAGAGAGGTGCTGAACGAGGTCCACGGTGCTACAGACGGAGTTTAAAAGTTTGGTCTTTGTCACATTTCAGTAACAGTGTTTGGTGATGGTGCTCATGGGAAATGGAGTTAAAAAACTACATTTTTTAGATTTTAACCTGGAAATGTCTTTATGAAGTTTCTGGAAGTATGAAATGACAAAAATCTGCTATTAATGAGACTGAAATGCCAACATGTCCACCTCAGACTCTGAGGATATGATCAACTAACTCACCAGTGACTACAGCTAACAGCAGACAGACAGAGCGTCCAGTGGACGGACAGAGCGACCGACCAGTGTACGGACAGAGCAACAAACCAGTGTACGGACAGAGCGACCGACCAGTGGACGGACAGAGTGTCCAGCGGGTTACTCGTCACAGGCTGTGGCGTTTTGTGGCACTGAAAACAGGAGTATGCTCAGAGAGATGTGTTCAGGTTCTCAGCAGAAGAACTGGACTCCACATACACCTGAAGAACCAGGATCCAGCTCCAGCATTCTCTGTGATCTCCGTGTTTCATGTGCCATCGCCCTGACGTTCTCTGAGCCGGTGTAAAAGCAGTGTGTTAATATGAGATGTTTGCTGTGAGGGATCAAACCGGGACGTTTGCCGCTTCACGTGAAGCAGAAGAACAAAGAGAAAGCTCGATGTTTCTCTATAATTGAATATTTTTCCCTCTGTGGTGCCCCGTCAGCCGTCTCACTGCTGTCAGCTGTTCTAACACTTCAGACAGTGTGAGCGCCGAGCAGCTCATCCTATTCTTTAGAGAAATGCATTGTGGGAAGATAATGTCCATCATCTCTACGCACACAGGAGAGTTTAGTCTGCAGGGCGACATCGTGAGTCCTGTCAGTGTTCAGGAGGGCGTCTGCACGTGTTGAAGAGGAACCATGAGGTCAGACTTTAAGAGTCAGAGCTCCACCCTGACCCCAAGAGGTCGTCATGTGACCTCTGCACATGAGCAGCCTGAGGGCCTGAGAGCCTGAGAGCCTGAGAGCCTGAGAGCCTGAGAGCCTGAGAGTCTGGGGGCCTTAGAGCCTGAGAGCCTGAGAGCCTGAGGGTCTGAGAGCCTGAGAGCCTGAGAGCCTGAGAGCCTGAGAGCCTGAGGGCCTGAGAGCCTGAGGGTCTGAGGGCCTGAGAGCCTGAGAGTCTGAGAGTCTGAGGGTCTGAGAGTCTGAGAGCCTGAGGGTCTGAGAGTCTGAGAGCCTGAGGGCCTGAGAGCCTGAGAGCCTGAGGGCCTGAGGGCCACAGACCTGGGACAACGATAAACTTTTTCAGAGCATTCCTTTGAATTCAGACATAAATCTGAGAATCCTGCCTTCAGGAAACTGATTTCAGGATAAAGACTCCATTTCCCATGAGCACCATCACCCACTGTTTTAAAGAAGTGACTCTTACTTAGGTGTGTGTGTCTGTTGGAAGGAAGACGTTCAGACGTTTGTCTCTCTCACCTCTTCACTCTGTGCTGCTGACTCAATACCTGAGCAGGTGTTCTCCAACTTGTTCTGTTTGCATCACTTTCTCTCTCTCTCTCTCCCTCTCTCTCTCTACCTCTCTCTCTCTCTCTCTCTCTATCTCTCTTTCTCTCTCTCTCTCTCTCTCTACCTCTCTCTTTCTCTCTCTCTCTCTCTCTCTCTACCTCTCTCTCTCTCTCTCTACCTCTCTCTTTCTCTCTCTCTCTCTCTCTCTCTACCTCTCTCTCTCTCTCTCTACCTCTCTCTTTCTCTCTCTCTCTCTCTCTCTCTCCTGCGCTTTGAGAGACGCCTCTGAAACTTCAGGGACTCAGTTTGACTTCACTTATCAGGGACGAGCCTCAAAACAAAGCCTTTATCACACTCTCAGCCTTTGTGTGTGTGTGTGTGTGTGTTTGTGTGATTGTGTGTGTGTGTGTGTGTGTGTGTGTGTGTGTGTGTGTGTGTGTGTGTGTGTGTGTGTGTGTTCTGTGCAGGTGTGCACTGTGACAGTGTGTGTGAAGAAGGACGCTGGGGCCCGAACTGCTCGTACAGCTGCACCTGTGCAAACGGAGGTTCCTGCTCCCCTGAGGACGGCACCTGTGTGTGTGCGCCGGGTTACAGAGGGACCAACTGCAGAAGAGGTGAACACACACACACACATTCACACACACACACACACACACACACACACACTCTGTACCTGTGCTGTAGCTGCAGGGCGTTGATGGAGGAATGTTACTGAAGCGTTTGATAAATTTCTAAAGATTCACTGACAACTGATTTTAATCTCTGAGAAAATAAATGAGAGTTTTAATCCGCTCACTCGGGGCCTGAGTCCAGGACGGACTGACAGCATCCAGGACGGACTGACAGCATCCAGGACGGACTGACAGCATCCAGGACGGACTGACAGCATCCTGTCTCAGGGGATCTGAGTCTTCATGGTTTGAAGTCCTGAAGTCAGAAACACTCAGAGACTCTCTGGAGGAAGTTAGAGTCCAGTTCAAGGATAAGGATAAAGTCTGGTGAGAGGGAAACCTCCTCACTCAACGAAGCCCCGCCTCCCCACAGTGAAGCCCCCCCCCCCCCCCACAGTGAAGCCCCGCCTCCCCACAGTGAAGCCCCGCCTCCTCACAGTGAAGCCCCGCCTCCCCGCAGTGAAGCCCCGCCTCCTCACAGTGAAGCCCCGCCTCCCCGCAGTGAAGCCCCGCTCTTCACACAGCAAAGCAGGAACTGAATCATAAAGTTTGATCTGAAACTAAATGTGATGTTTTTGAAACTGAGTTTATTTACATTGAAATTTTTTTCAACCTTCTTAAAAATTCAACAGCATGTGTGAAACATGCTTTGAGCTGTGATTATAAGTTAATATGGAAACACGTGTTGATCATATCAAAGGTTAAATTTTAAAAAGCAAAAGTAACACTGAACACGTCCGGACATGGACAAGGTTCCACAGGGTCTCAAGTCTTTAAATGTCTAAAATCAAATCATCTGAATTTAAGACCTTAAAATGTCTAAATCTCTAAAAATCTCATAAAATGTCTTAAAGGTGATTTTAAAAGGTTTAAAATGTTTTTATGTCACTTTTAATTTCAACAAAAGCAGAAGCTTCAGTCCTGCTTTGAAACATTTCCACTGAATTAATCACAGAAATCGTTTCCAGCAGAGACAAACTCAGATCTCTCTTCTCTCTGATAAACTCCATCAGCTGGCGTGGTGTTGTCATGGAGACGTCAACCTGCTGTAAATCAGTCCAGTCCTGTCCGACCCGATCAGGAAGCTCAGGAACATCATTTATCAATAACCTATATTGGTGCTGATGATCTGATTCTAAGCTGTGGATCAGGATCAGGCAGTGATCCAGAAGAGAGACTTTTTCTGGATCACTCTCTGCTCAGACTGATCCAGCTGTGAGTCTGGATGTGATTTTAAAGCTGTTTGTAGCTTGAAACTTGTTTCTGTTTCTGGAGTTGAACAAAACGGTGATTCAGAGCCTCGTCCACAAAGCTGTCTGAAGAGTGTTCAGTTGTTTATTAATGATTTATTAATGATTTATTAATGATTAAACATGATCAGTGTTTTCTTCTTACATTTTAAGAAGCTGTTTCTGTTTGTGGAGCTGCAGGCTCAGGCTCAGGCTCAGGCTCAGGCTCAGGCTCAAATCTGAAATGAAAAACTAATAACTGCATTTAACTCACGACGGGGCCCGAGCACCACGTCCTCGCCTCCTGTGAGGAGGAGAAAACAAACACTGATTCTGAAGGTCGTATTTTTGAAATGAAGGAGGCTTGAATTTTTACAAAGAGGAAAAAAAGAGTTCAGTTTGTAGTTTTAAATCTCAGCCAATGAGAGCGAGCCGCAGCTGTTTCTGATCCCACATTCCTGCGATGATGAAGTTCAGCTGACGGATCAGTGAGAGGTCGTCCCGTCCAGAGGAGGCGCTGTGTGTCAGAGAGCTCACTCTGAGTGACCAGCTAACACACACACACACACACACAGCTGATGGAAAGATGTGTGTGTGTGTGTGTGTGTGTGTGTGTGTGTGTGTGTGTGAGGTCTGAGTCTAAAGAAACTTCTGATCAATTCTTTGATTATTTCAATAACAGATTTCACTCTGCTTCATCCTGAATTAACCTGTGTGTGTGTGTGTGTGTGTGCGTGTGTGTGTGTGTGTGTGTGTGTGTGTGTGTCTGCAGTGTGCTCTCCTGGTTTCTTCGGGCAGCGCTGCAGTCAGTCGTGTCCTCAGTGCGTCCACAGTGACGGAGCGTGTCACCACGTCAGCGGACACTGTGAGTGTCTGTCCGGATTCTTCGGCTCGCTCTGTAACCAAGGTGAGTCACAGCGTCCTCACCCGCTCACCGCAGGGAGCCTCACCCCTTCACCTCTCTGAGTTTGTGCTGCGAGAACAGACATCATCAGACATACAAACATCATGAAACTTTACTGCTAACAAAACAAACAAACAAAGTATAACAACAAAACAGGAAACACAACAAAAGAAAAAGAGAAAAGAAACGACAGATAAACAAAATGTAACAAATAAGCAGAAAAACCCAAACACCGAATGAAGCACCTGTTGCACCTGTTGCACCTGTTGCACCAAACATCCAGTGGCGTGTTGAGGTGGCGCTCTGCATGCATGGCGCCTGCAGGGAGGCGTCTCTGGAGGCTGCAGACAGATGCAGAGGTGGAAAAACACCAGAACAAACATGGCAGCTCTCCAGAAGAACCCACACTAAGACCAGAACCTGTGAATGTTCAGAGGAAGCTGACGCTGCTCCACGCCGTGTCCTGTTGACTCTCTGGTCTGTTGATGCTGGATGCTGTTCCTGAACGTCTCTCTAATAACGCAGCAGAAGAAGAAACCATGAGCTCACGCGGTGTCTTCTTACAGCGCCCTGACCTTCATTTGACCTGAATAATTCCTCTGTCTGTTCCTCTGCATCATTTCTTCAGAGAGCTGAACTCTCTGCAGGTTAAACAGGTGTTAATGCTCCTCTGCAGGCAGAGGGCTCCACTGCTGCAGCCCGAGGACAGGACGCCTGAAATATTCATGCTCATTAAACATGGAGGCCGTTCGTTACGCCCCGTCCTGCTTCACACATTCTGCTGCATCTCTGAGCAGCTGCTGGAAACCACAGCCAGGTCTGATGGAGCCGAGGTCCAGCCCGGGGAGCGCTTAGACCCCGAGGAGAGAGTCCAGCTTCAGTCACACTTCCTCTGAGTCTGAGAGCCGTGACCTGCGATGACTCGAACCCTTAAAGACCTCACAGATCGGTTTGAGTAGAAACAACAAGTCCTTCTTCAAGCTCGTAGATTTGATTTATCAACATAAAAGATGTTTTCAGTCTGTTTTACTCACCGTGAATAAACACAGCGTTAGCATCAGGGCTGTGGTCCAGTCCACAGTGTTCAGGTCTGAGTCGAGTCACAAGTCCTCAGTGTTCAGGTCTGAGTCGAGTCACAAGTCCTCAGTGTTCCAGTCTGAGTCGAGTCACAAGTCCTCAGTGTTCAGGTCTGAGTCGAGTCACAAGTCCTCAGTGTTCCAGTCTGAGTCGAGTCACAAGTCCTCAGTGTTCAGGTCTGAGTCGAGTCACAAGTCCTCAGTGTTCCAGTCTGAGACGAGTCACAAGTCCTCAGTGTTCGAGTCCGAGTCGAGTCACAAGTCCTCAGTGTTCCAGTCTGAGACGAGTCACAAGTCCTCAGTGTTCCAGTCCGAGTCGAGTCACAAGTCCTCAGTGTTTGAGTCCGAATCACTGAAGAAAAAATCTGAGTGGAGTCCAAGTCAAGTCCCCTTCAGCTGAGTTGAGTCCAGGTCGAGTCCTCAGTACCTCAGCCCAGGTCCTAGAGAGCCCGACCCCCATGACTCCACAGTCACCTCATCTTCACTGACTGTGATTTGACTGAGAACCTTCGGCTCAGGTCCTCAGGTGCTCAGGTGCTCAGGTGCTCGGGTGCTCAGGTGCTCGGAGCAGGAGACAGGCTTTGAGAAGGCCGCTCTAGTGGACACTCAGGGAACTGCAGCTCTGTGAGTTTCACACCTCTAGATATTTAACATGCTGGTTAGCTTCATATGAAAGAAGCTTGACCTAAGACATCATGGGGGTTCATCCTCTTGTGATCATGAACATGTGCTCTTTGTTTCACGCTAACGTGTCTGAAAGTCGTGGTGATATTTGGCTCTGCTGTGATCTGAGTAACGAGTCAATGAAAGCGAAGAGGCGGCGTCGCAGCGCTCCCTCTCCTGCTAATTATTTCTGCTAAACTGTGTTTTTGTTCTTTAAACATCTGCTGGTCCTGCAGCCGCTCTTTGATCAGACCGTACAGACTCCAGTCACACGTTGGTCAGTGTTACATAAGGAAAGGGACTTCATTAAAACACTCATAATGAGCTTTATTTTACCCAGAATCCCCCCGCGGGTTCCGTAGCACAGCTAGCTCCTGTGTTTTATTGTATCAGAGCTTTAAGGAGGAGTGTGTGTCTCATGGAACAGGTGAGGAAATAAAAACACGCGTGTTAGAGTGACGCAAACATGACGACTGTCTGCAGAAGTCATGTTAACAGGACGCGTTCATCCTCAGCAGGAACATGAACACGAAACAGAAGAGACACAGATTCATGCAATAATAATAGAGCTGCAGTGTTTCACACACTCACACACACACACACACACACACACACACACACACACAGAGGCTTTAATGTGCAAACACTGGTTTAATGAGATACAGTAAGGTCAGGCTAAATGCCAGACGCTAACATCTCTAACTCTGTTTTTCCCTCAGCTCCTGTTTGGAGCTTTAACTGCAGAGCTCCACTTTGTAAAGTTTGATCATCAACTTTTAACGTAATAAGTCACAAACAGATCGTCCTGTTAATGTGCAATAATCAAAACAGCCAGCAGCAGTAATTTATGATCAGACCGCGTCTGCGTATCTTTAATGCATGGAGTCAAATCTGAATTTAACAGGAGGAAAAAAAACACGTCCTGCAGCCACAGAGAGAGAGAGAGAGAGAGAGAGAGAGAGAGCAGAACCCCTCCTCTTCTGCTGGTCTTTATCACATCATCAGAGATGATTCACGGCGCAGGTTCGTCCCTGTGAGGACGATTGAAGCGATGCTCATGAGTGTTGTGCTGAATGTGGCGTGAATAGAGAAGGTCGTGATGCATCCTGCTGCTGCTGCTGCTGCTGCTGCTCTCAACAGGCTTCGCTCCATTTTCTCTAAACCTTGCAGAGTTTATTCTCTTCACCTGACCCGTCCTCCTCTTTTATGCTCTTTAAACCTCTTTTATTGACGCGTCTCTGCACCATCAGGGCTGCAGAATGAATGATGAGCTCTGCTGGGCTCAATGGAAACACTCCACACATCATTTCCTGTTTTTACAACATTAACGCTGTTTGTTTGTATTGTTTACGTCGTTTTAAAGCAGAGTTACAAAAACCAAACCTCCTCTGTGTTTAATCTGCAGCCTCTCAGCTTCTAACCCATGTGCTGATCTGAGTGGGCGGAGACTTCCTTATGAAGCACTGCACTGATTGGCTGCCTGAGGCGTGTGTTGGGGGGGGGGGGGCAAAATGCAGAGGCGGAAAATCACCAAAACCAACACAGCAGTGATTTCAGCTTTAACACTGAACTCTTACTGTGTGTGTGTGTGTGTGTGTGTGTGTGTGTGTGTGTGTGTGTGTGTTCTCTGCAGTGTGTCCCAGCGGGAAGTTCGGTAAAGCGTGTTCAGAGTCGTGTTCTTGCACCAATAACGGGACGTGTAACCCCATCGATGGCTCGTGTCAGTGTTACCCCGGCTGGATCGGAGACGACTGCTCCAAACGTGAGAAACACACACACACACACACACACACACACACACACACACACACACACACACACACACACACACACACAGGTCATCCTGTCTTCCTCTCCTCCATGTTCCACTCCTCCTTCCCTCTGTTAGATTTGATTTTTGATGAAAACTTTCATGTAAATATTTTTCACTTCATGTTTTCATTCAGTGATTTCACTCGTTTAATTCCTCCTTTCTTTTTATCCTTTTTTCTTTCATTTTTCCTTTCATTATCAACCATTGTTCCTCTTAGACTTCATCTTTTGTCCATGTTTCTCTGGTCTTTTGTCTTTTTAATTCATCCTGTCCTTTTTTTCTACATTTTTTTCTTTTATTCTCTTTTTCTAATTTTTTACTCCCTCCCTTCACATTTTTTTTATTTCATTTTTCTCTCTCCGTCTTTTTTCTCTTTCATTAACTGAATATCTGTTTTCTTTGCTCGTTCTTGTCTTGTGTTTCTCTTGTTTTCTCTTTCCTCTCTTTTGTTTATTAATTTCTTTTTTAATCATGATTTTATTTTCTTCTTTTCTTCTTTTTGATCTTTTTTTGCTCCCTCGTTTTCCTTGTCTGCTGTCCCCCCCCCCCTCGTATTGTCGTACTCGTCATTTTTTCTTTAAATCTCTTGATATTATAATTTTTCTGTCTTGTGTTTTTGTCTCTGTGAGTCGTTCATTCTGTTCACAGACTTTTGAACAAACACTGAATTAATAATTCTTTTTATTTTGACTCTAGTATTACTTTTTATCCTCTTCTTTCCTGAAATAAACGGTCAGTAATTCTGAGTGAGCATAAATATTTGATTCAGATTTAATAAACTCAGATTATTCTGGATGAAATTACGTGTTTTTATTTTTTAATTCTTGGTTTTCAGGGAAAAAAACGAAATAAACCTTCAGACTGATCGTTAAAGATCCAAAGACCCGGGCTGCTCATGTTTTTCCCTGTGTGTGTGTGTGTGTGTGTGTGTGTGTGTGTGTGTGTGTGTGCAGCGTGTCCTCAGGGCTCGTGGGGTCCTGACTGCATCCACACCTGTAACTGTCACAACGGAGCTCAGTGCAGCGCCACAGATGGAGAGTGTGACTGCAGCCCGGGGTGGACGGGACTCTACTGTACTCAGCGTATGACACACACACACACACACACACACACACACACACACACACACACACACACACACACACACACACAGATCCAATAATGGAAACAGTGACTGACTCTCTGGCAGCAGTGATGTGGTCTCACTCCGTGTGCTGGAGTCTCTGAGGTCTCCTTTAGGAACCAAACCTCTGCTGCCACCTGCTGGGAGATCAAAGAACTTCAGGCCTGATCAGTGTCTCCTTTCCTTCCTTCCTTCCTTCCTTCCTTCCTTCCTTCCTTCCTTCCTTCTGTCTCCTCGTTCACCTCCTCACTTTTGGGATGGGCAGACATTGAATCAGTCACAGAGTGTGTGTAGTTGGGATGCTGGTTTAACTCTGAGGTTAAGTTGTTTGGCTCATGAGCAAACAAACTGGATGAACTGCAGGGTCAGCAGGAAGCAGGAAGCAGGAAGCAGGAAGCAGGACGCAGGCTGTGATTGGTTACTTTAAGAGGAGCTGAGCTGTGGAGGACCTGCACTCACTCTGTTTGAACCTTTTTCTGAGTTCAGATAAAAATAGATGAATTCAGATCAACTTCCTCTCTTCTTTCATTCTGTTTTTCTCTTTTTCTTTTTTGCTCCACTTGTTTTTCATTTTCCCCGTCTGTTTTTTCTTGCTCTTCTTTTTTCCATTCGTTGTATTTTCTTTCTTTTTGTTGTATTTTTTTCTTTCTTGCTTCTTTTACTTTAATTTCTATTTGCTTTCTTTCTTCTTCTTTTTCAGTCTTTTCTCCTTTCTCTTTCTTTCTTCTTTCTTTCTTTCTTTCTTTCTTTTTCTTTCTTTCTTTCTTTCTTTCTTTCTTTCTTTCTTTCGTTCTTTCTTGTTTTTTTTCTCTTCATTTTTTTCTTTGTCTTTCTTTGTTCATTTCTTTTTGTCTTTCTGTCAATCGTTCTTGTTTCTTTTTAGTCTAGTTTTATTTTTATCTCTCTCTCTTTTTTCCCTCCTCTTCACCTCCTCTATGAGCTCCTCTCTTCACCTCCTCTCTTCAGCTCCTCTATGAGCTCCTCTCTTCACCTCCTCTCTTCACCTCCTCTCTTCACCTCCTCTCTTCACCTCCATTCTTCACCTCCTCTCTTCAGCTCCTCTCTGTAGCTCCTCTCAGTCAGCTGCAGTGATGAGCTACAGACAGTCTCTGGTCCTTCAGATCTCTTGGACCTGGTTTAGTTCAATCTGTGGACATCCTCAGATTTTCTCCTGCTGTGACAGAACAGATTATCTAATCCCAGAAAAGCTGCTGGAGAGCCTGGGTCCAGGTTTCTGGATCATCCCTCAGTCCAGGTGAAGACTGGACCAGCTGATGAGGGAACATAAACCTGTTGTTGTTTCGTCCTCAGGCTGTCCTTCAGGCTTCTTCGGCTCTCGGTGTTCAGAGGTTTGTCGCTGTCAGAACGGAGCCGACTGCGACCACATCAGTGGTCAGTGTTCCTGCAGGACGGGCTTCATCGGACAGAGCTGTGAGCTCAGTGAGTGTCTGCACGTCTGTATGTCTGCATGTCTGTATGTCTGCATGTCTGCAGGTCTGCGTGTCTGCATGTCTGCACATCTGCATGTCTGCACATCTGTATGTCTGCATGTCTGCACATCTGCATGTCTGCAGTCAGCATGTCTGCACATCTGTATGTCTGTCAACAAATTTTCCAACAACCACAACACATGAGGTGTCAGATACATGTACAAACTTTCATTAAAATCAAGACCTCCTACTCTCCTTGACTCCTCGTCTACTCTCATCCCTGTCTCCTCCTCCTCTCCTCATCTCCTCCTCTCCTCATCTCCTCCTTTTCTCCTCTTCTCCTCCTCTCCTCTTCTCCTCTCCTCTCCTCGTCTTCTCCTCTCCTCCTCTCCTCCTCTCCTCTCCTCTCCTCTCCTCTTTTCTCCTCTCCTCTCCTCTCCTCTCCTCTCCTCCTCTCTTCCTCCTCCTCTCCTCCTCTCCTCCTCTCCTCCTCTCTCCTCCTCTCCTCTCCTCTCCTCTCCTCTCCTCCTCCTCTCTTCTCCTCTTCTCCTCCTCTTCTCCTCTTCTCCTCTTCTCCTCTCCTCTTCTCCTCCTCTCCTCCTCTCCTCTCCTTGTCTCCTCTCCTCCACTCTTCCTCTCCTCCTGTCCTCTCCTCCTCCTCTCCTCTCCTCTCCTCCTCTCCCCCCTCTCCTCCTATCCTCCTCTCCTCCTCCTGTCCTCCTCTCCTCTTCTCCTCTTCTCCTCTCCTCTCCTCCTCCTGTCCTCCTCTCCTCTCCTCCTCTCCTCATCTCCTTTCCTCCTCTCCTCTCCTTGACTCCTTCAGAGTGTCCTGCGGGGACCTTTGGTTACGGCTGCCAGCAGCTCTGTGAGTGTTTGAACAACGCCACCTGTGACTACGTGACGGGAACCTGTTACTGCAGCATTGGCTTCAAAGGGATCCGCTGTGACCAGGGTGAGGACTCTGGGGACGGTACGGGGGGACAGTGGAGCTGAGGAGGGTTCGATGCTGCTCCCTGAGTGTTTTTAGGGTCCAGAGAAGAAGAGAAGAGTGAAATGTAGTTAAAGGAGGATCAGAGGAAAAAGTCTGACTTTCATTTCAGGTTAATTTTGTCACGACAAACAAAAACACAGAAAGTTTTTTCTTTCTAATCTCTCTTTTTCTTTTCCTTTCATTTCTCTTTTTGTCCTCCTTTCTGGTCTTTGTTTTTTCTTTTTTGTTACTTTTTTCTTTACTTTTTCCTTTTTCTCTTTTCTCTCTCTCTCTCTCTATCTCTCCCTCTGTCTCTCTTTTCTTCTTTCTTCTAACTCCTTTTTCTCCTTTTTCCTGTTTTTCATTACTCTGTCTTTTTTTACTCTATCATATTCTCTTTTTCTTTTTTCTCTTTATTCTTGACTTTCTTCTTGCATTTGTCTCTCTTTTTCACTCCTTTTTCTTCCTTTCCAGTCTGATTTTGGGGTCGTTTGGTTTGTTGTTGTTTTTCAGTGCTGTGTCTTTAACACCTGAAAATTTATCAATGTCGTGCTCTGACACCCCCCCCCCCCCCCTCAGCGGCTCTGATGATGGAGGAGTTGAACCCGTACACTAAGATCAGCCCGGCGTTGGCCTCGGAGCGTCAGTCGGCCGGCGCCGTGCTGGGGATCATCTTCCTGCTGCTGCTCATCATGGCGATGCTCGGCCTGGTCGTCTGGTTCCGCTACAGGCAGAGAGAGAAAGGTCACCACGTCCCCAACGTCACCTACACGCCCGCGCTGCACATCAACTCCACCGACTACTCGCTCTCAGGTGAGACCAGCACGCTGAGCCTCTCCTCTCCAGAGACAGGTGACCGGAGACAGATGACCGGAGACAGGTGACCGGAGACAGGTGACCACAGACAGGTGACCAGGGACAGGTGACCACAGACAGGTGACCAGGGACAGATGACCGGAGACAGGTGACCACAGACAGGTGACCAGGGACAGGTGACCACAGACAGGTGACCAGAGACAGGTAACCGGGGACAGGTGACCAGAGACAGGTGACCACAGACAGGTGACCGCAGACAGGTGACTGGAGACAGGTGACCGGAGACAGGTGACCGAAGACAGGTAACCGGGGACAGGTGACCAGAGACAGGTGACCAGAGACAGGCAACCGGGGACAGGTGACCAGAGACAGGTAACCGGGGACAGGTGACCAGAGACAGGTGACCAGAGACAGGTGACCAGAGACAGGTAACCGGGGACAGGTGACCAGAGACAGGTGACCAGAGACAGGTAACCGGGGACAGGTGACCAGAGACAGGTAACCGGGGACAGGTGACCGGAGACACGTGACCAGAGACAGGTAACCAGAGACAGGTGACCAGAGACAGGTAACCGGGGACAGGTGACCAGAGACAGGTGACCAGAGACAGGTGACCAGAGACAGGTAACCGGGGACAGGTGACCAGAGACAGGTAACCGGGGACAGGTGACCGGAGACAGGTGACCAGAGACAGGTAACCGGGGACAGGTGACCAGAGACAGGTGACCAGAGACAGGTAACTGGGGACAGGTGACCAGAGACAGGTAACCGGGGACAGGTGACCAGAGACAGGTGACCAGAGACAGGTAACCGGGGACAGGGGACCAGAGACAGGTAACCGGGGACAGGTGACCGGAGACAGGTGACCGGAGACAGGTGACCAGAGACAGGTGACCAGAGACAGGTGACCAGAGACAGGTGTCCGGAGACAGGTGATCAGTGTCGTCTGAACACCTGGATCTGATCCTGTTCAGTTCTTCTTTTCAAACCTTCAGCAGGGAAACGACACGAAGGACAGAAGAATTAAAGTCTTCTTTTCTTCCAGTTCTGATTCAACCCGTCTCTCTCCTCTCTCTCTCTCTCTCTCTCTCTCTCTCTGTCTGTCTCTCTCTCTCCTCTCTCTCTCTCTCTCTCTCTCTCTGTCTCTCTCTCTCTCTCTCTCTCTCTCTGTCTGTCTCTCTCTCTCTCTCTCTCTGTCTCTCTCTCATGTGCATGTTTGAAGCTCATGACTCATGAAACGTTTCTTGTGTTGAACCTGTTTTAGCAGAGGTGTGTTGTTCAGTCAGTCATGAGGTCGTCTTTGAGTTCTGACAGAATCGTCTCGTAATGTCTGACGTGTCGTCATGTTGATCTGTTGACTGATCAGACTTCATTTCAGCTCCGATCAGAACCAGAACCAGGTCACTCAAACAGCTGTTAGAGGATCAAACAGCTTCCTGTGGGATGTGTTGTTGTTTTTGTTGTGTAGCTGTTGTTGTTGTTGTTGTTTTTGTTGTTGTTTTTTGTTGTTGTTGTTTTTGTTGATGTTGTTGTTCCTGTTTTTTGTTGTTTTATCGTTGATGTTGTTTTGTGTTGTTGTTGTTGTTTTTGTTTTTTGTTGTTTCATTGTTGTTGTGTTGTTGTTGTTTTTGTTGTTGTTTTTGTTGTTGTTGATGTTGTGTTTTTGGTTTTTGTTGTTATTTTTTCTGTTTTTGTTTTTTTGTTGTTGTTAATGTGTTGTTGTTGTTGTATTGTTGTTGTTGTGTTGTTGTTATTTTTGTTTTTTGTTGTTTTTGTTTTGTGTTGTTGTTGTGTTGTTGTTGTGTTGTTGTAGTGTTGTTGTTTTGTGTTGTTGTTGTCCTGTTGTTGTTTTTTGATGTTGTTTCTGTTTTTTGTTGTTGTTGTGTTGTTGTTGTTGTTGTATTGTTGCTGTTGTATTGTTGTTGCGGTGCGCTGTGCGTGCAGCCTGACGTGTGTCTGTTAAAGCTGTGCTGAAGCAGCGTCAGGTGGACTCAGAGCTGCTGTTGCTGTGACAGCAGGGCTGCAGTGCACAGGCCTGCTCTCCTCTGCAGACTCCTCCCCCAGTAACAGCTCCACAGGACGCTGCTTCTCCAACCCCAGCTACCGCACCCTGGGACCCTGCAGCTACGCCGCGCACTACGCCAAGCCACACAAGAGGAAGGTGCGTTCAAGACTGTTTGTACCTCCAGGAAGCCAAACGTGATGCTGACAGTTACAAACCCAACTCCAGAGAAGGTCGGACGTTGTGTTAAAAATAAATAAAATCCTGAATTTAACTGAAAACTCTACAAAAACAAAATATTTATTCTTCAGATGCTTCAGATATTTGCAAAAACAATCAAGTTTATCAGTTTGAAGAATAAGTATTTTGTCTTTGTAGAGTTTTCAGTTGAATTCAAGTTAAACAGGATTTAATAATATTCTGATTTTATTTATGTTTAAAATAACGTCCGACCTTCACTGGAGCTGCGTCTTCAGAATAATCAAAACTCACTTTTATTAAGTCTCATTTTGATGTCATGAAACAAAAACAGAAACTTTTTCTGTTTTTCTTTTTTCCCCCT
Source organism: Labroides dimidiatus (assembly GCA_030710495.1). NCBI lineage: Eukaryota > Metazoa > Chordata > Actinopteri > Labriformes > Labridae > Labroides > Labroides dimidiatus. The sequence continues at coordinate 36,996,832 of CM061144.1, forward strand.
TTCTCTCTCTCTTTTCTCTCTTTTCTTTCTCTTATCTCTGTTTTTTTTTACTCCTCTTTTTCTTTCTTCTTTTTTGTTTTACTTTGTCTTCATTTTTATTTCTTTCTCTTTCCCTCGCTCTTTTCTTTTTCCCCCTTTTTCCAATAATTTATTTTTTCCTTTTTCCCATCTTTTTTCCTTGTCTCTTTTTTCTTTTCTTTTCTTCCTCTTATTCCTTCTTTGTCTTGGTTGTCTTTCCTTCACTTTTTTTCTTTTATTTTCTCTCTCTGTTCTCCTTCTCTCCCTCCTTTTTCTCCATCTTTTCTCTCTCTCTCTCTCCTCGAACATGGCGGATGACTCTTTTCTGTGTTTTCTGTGTTTGATTCTCAGATGAAGTCCAGGAAGCGTCACAGG
>CM061144.1:37007224-37012990 GCA_030710495.1 Labroides dimidiatus
AAGACCGCAATGCACGCATAAGAAAACACGCTCTGCAAAGACCGCAACGCACCACATAAGAAAACACGCTCTGCAAAGACCGCAATGCACGCATAAGAAAACACGCTCTGCAAAGACCTCAACGCACCGCATAAGAAAACACGCTCTGCAAAGACCGCAACGCACCACATTATAAAATGTGCTGCAAATAATCAGGTTTTTCTGAACGCTGCACATGTGTTGATGAAATTGATGAAGCTGTTTTTCTTAATTTGCGTGTGTTTTGGTTTTTTTTATGTGCTGTCTAATGTTGCAGTGCTGTGAGCTCTCAGGGCCACCGTAGTTTTTTAAAAGGCTGCTCTAACTGAAGCTAGCTGACGTGGATCCTTATTTTCAGGTCTCCTCAGCTGAGCTTTATGACGTCGTGAATTACGACACTAAAGGGAGGTCTGGAGTGAGCGTCCAGGCTCTGAGGACTCTGTGGGACCAGAAAAAGGACCAGCACAGTCAGACTGGTGAGAACCATCGACCCCAACAGCAGAAGGATCCTTCCACAGCTCCGCCCCCCACTCTGCCTCCCAAATCCAAAAACAGGAAGCTGACAGGAGCGGTGTCTGTGGACACGACGTCCCTCTCTCAGGTGGGGGAGCGTCCTGTTAACAGTGAAACTGAGACCCAGCACAAACAGGTGAAGGACACGAAGGCTGCTGAATGACTGGTGTTCTCTGTGTTTTGGTATGGTGTCCCTCAGGGTGTTCCTCCAGTGCCTAAAAGAGGCCTCCCTCTGGGTTTCTCCTACAGTGGATCTCTGCCTGACACCACTCCTCATCCAGGTGAACCTCAGAGCGACCTGAGCCGAGCAGAGAGACTCCGTGGAAACGTGAGCGCAGACTCCTTCACTATCTCCAACACCAGTTATCCAGGTGACCTGTGTCCACCTGGGACTCCGTACTCTGAGCTGACTCAGGTGGAGAGCAGAAGCAGATCTCTACCTGGACTAAACATGGAGGAGGAGGAGGAGGAGGAGGAGGAGGAGGAGAGGTACCCCAACCAGCTCACAGCATCATCTTCATCCAGTCCGCTGAAGAAGGTCACCTGTCACACCTACTCCCTCCATGAACCCAGAGACCGGCAGAGCAGCTACCGGTCAGAGCAGCAGGGCGATGAGACGGAGATATCTAAGACCAACCCGCTGTACCAGGACTCTAAGGGTCCAGCAGGGGCTCCGTCAGACCAGGGGAATGATTTGTATTCTGGTCTACCTGAAAACACCTACGAGCTGATTCCAGGAGAGGCTGCAGCTGCTGCTGCTGCTGCTGCTGCTGTGCAGGGGAACATGTACGAGTCCCTGGAGGACATGAAGACCAAGAAGTCCAAATCCACCTGGGGGGAAAAAGGTAAGTCAGACCAAGCGCTCAGGTCAGCTGAATGTGACCGTGAAGGAAATCTAACAACTGGGTCTTTGTTTTCTTCTGTTTGCAGAACATGAAGTGGAGAAAGTTTCTTCCTGACTACATGAAGAAATAAAAACACTCTGAGCTCCTGACCCTGACTCTGACCCTGACTCTGACTCTGACTCTGACCCTGACCCTGACCCTGACCCTGACCCTGACTCTGAGTCCGGACACATTTTGAAGACACTCACTCCACCTGTCTGTCTGTCTGTCTCTGGGTCACTGCCCAGAGCTGGTGATAGGTAAGGGTTGGAACATCGATGGACTGAGAACACAAACCTTTGCCTCCTAACCTCAGCTCTGTCTTCAGAGCAGACATCTGACACAACGCCTGCATTTCTGCTGCTGCAGCTCCAACCACCTCTCGGTCTCACCGTCCAGACTACAGTTACTCTGAACCAGACCAGGACTCTGGAGCTCCTGCATATGTCTGTGTCTTGTTACCTGTGTTTACCTGGTTGTGGTTACAGTGGCAGCAGTCGTGGTGGTTGTTGTGTTGGTGTTTACAGCATCTCTGGATTATATTTGTAATAAACTGCTCTCAAAAATTTAAATTTACTCTGTTTGACTGTTTTCTTACTTTTGTGCTGGAATAAAACAATTATGGAAGAAAAAAAAAAATACTTATGGGTTGAAACTTTGTCTCCAGCAGTGAGTCAGTTCAGAATGGCCTTTATTGTCATTATACAGAATGTACACGAGATTGGAGAGCTTCTCCTTTCCCACTGAGCTCCGTGTTCAGGTAACCTGCAGTTCCCTGAGTGTCCACCAGAGTCTGTCTGCAGCAGTGAGTCCGTCCTCATGGCTCTTTGCCCTCTTTGTGAAAAAAAGGCTGAACTCTCAAACAGCTCACCTGTTGACAGCAGAGAAAAGGTGAGCAGGTGTCAGAAGCTAGTTGTAGTTCAGCTCGTCACCACTAGATGACATCACACGCTGCCTCCTGCTCAGCCTGAAGACTTTCAGTCAGAGCTTTTCAAATTCAGACATCTGTTTCTGTCTCTCTTCCTCTCCAGGTTTTCTTCTTTGGACACCAGACCTCCTCCTCCTCCTCCTCCTCCTCCTCCTCTTCCTCCTCCTCTTCACCTCCTCCTCCTCCTCCTCCTCCTCCTCCTCCTCCTCTTCTTCTTCTTCTTCCTCCTCCTCCTCCTCCTCCTCCTCCTCCTCCTCTTCATCCTCCTCCTCCTCCTCCTCCTCCTCCTCCTCCTCTTCTTCTTCTTCTTCTCTCCTCCTCCTCCTCCTCCTCCTCCTCCTCCTCCTCTTCTTCTTCTTCTTCCTCCTCCTCCTCCTCCTCCTCTTCTTCATCCTCCTCCTCCTCCTGCTCCTCTTCATCCTCCTCCTCTTCTTCCTCCTCCTCCTCCTCCTCCTCTTCCTCCTCCTCCTCTTCTTCCTCCTCCTCCTCCTTCTGCTCCTCTTCATCCTCCTCCTCTTCTTCCTCCTCCTCCTCCTCCTCCTCCTCCCCTCCTCTCTTCCTCCTCCTCCTCCTCCTCCTCTTCTTCTTCCTCCTCCTCCTCCTCCTCCTCCTCCTCCTGCCTCCCTCAGAGGATGGAGATCTCTCTCTTCTTCTCAAAGGCCTCTCTCCTCTCTTCCTCCTGTCTCCTGAAAGCTTCTCCTCCTTTAATGGTCACCAGCTCATCTCCAGGAAGTTGAGCTCGTGTGATTTTCAGACTCTTTGAATCACACCTGTTTTATGAGGTTAAATTCTGTTTATGATTTTTAGTCTTTATAATTCTGATTTATCACTTTTTTATTTCATCCTCTGACTCTGAGTCATTCTGACCAAGATGGAGCGGCTGCATTACACAAACACAGAATGAAAAACTCAGTATATAAACACATTTCTATCTCATATTTCCTTCTAACACTCTCAATATGTTATATTTCACTTTCATGTTTGTTGGTTATTTTTTGCTTTTTCTCCTGTATAAAGACAATTTTTTTTACCATCAGTAGGAAGATAAGATAAAACCTGGGCTTAAAATCTGCCTGATAAGTCTGAGACAGATTAAACAGTTTGAGGTAAACACCAAAATAATGAGATAAGAATAATTTATTTATGATGTTTCAGTGCAGTGTTGGGAAGAGTCTGACAGACACAACAGCACAGCTGTGGAGAAATCTGAGCTGTGAGGAACTCACAGTTTGAGTAGATTTATTTATTTATTTATTTATTTATTTATTTATTTATTTATTTATTTATTTATTTATTTATTTATTTATTTCGGTGCATCCCTGAAGGAAGAGATGAGAGAAATTGCCAACCCTCTTATTATTTTTATCATCTTGTACATGTATAAGTTATATTTTCTGATTATATTTTCAGTTTCAGGTCATTACATGACACTGAATTATGACTCTATTTCATGATAAGTTTTTGGACCAGTGCAGCCTGTCTGTGGAGCCTTCTGTGGGCCTCCAGCTAGAGGATGGACTGATTCTTCCTTCTGTAGAGCCCATGCATTTCAAAAACCATCTTAGTGCACACATAATTATTCTGTCATCACCCACAGGGCTCATTAAGAGCAGAATCTCCTCTCCTCCGTGTTTATCCAGTTCTCTGTAGTTTCCCCATCCAAACATGAGTTTTAAAAATAACTTTGATTGACAGCCATCCTCAGTCTGTGGCTTCAGATGTTATCAGTAACTGTTTAGTAAAAGCTGATCTTTCTGTTGATTATCTTCTTTGGTTGTCTGAGGCAAACCGAGCCTTCAGAATAACTCTCAGTGTGTTTTGGTCTAGTATAAAAACTCCACAGGAGCCTGATCCGTTACGCTGGTCCTCCTGTGACCTGCGGGTGGCGGTAGCGTGCTGTCAGGCTGCTGATCGACTCCCAGAGAAGAAGAAGAAGAAAGTAGGGAAGTGGGGCTCCAAACAGACTCCCGTTGTAGAGTTAAAGCCTTTAGATCACTTTATTTCATTATTTAACTTTAGGTAGAAGAATAACCAGCTCCCGATAAGACGATGGGCACCAGGGACGACGAGTATGATTATCTGTTCAAAGGTAGGTAATGGTTTGTATGGGGTTTTTTTCTGTTAGCTCACAGGCTAACCAGGCCAGCTGATTAACTGACAGGCTAGGCTAACTTAGCCTCCGTCAACCTTTGTGCTCTGATCGCTGCTCGGGTTCATTTCTGAGACATGTCAGCATGTTTTATTTATTATTTTGACACGAAAAGACCCTTCTCTGTAAAACTAAAGCGAATTGAGAGTTGAATCGCCTCGGTATGTTGTTAAAAATTAACGTCAGGGCGTCAGGAGCGGAGGCTAACGTTAGCAGTTAGCTGATGTTAGCTTTTATCAGTGGGCGCGGACCAGCCTGGACACACCTAACATTCACCGTTATCACATTAATTCAACCAGGATCAGCCTATCAGGAACAACAGAGACATAAAAAATACACTAAAATCTCTAAATAAGAGATTAAACTCAGAATATAAAGAGAAACATGTTGTTATGTAGCTAAGCTAAGTGTTATCTCCGTGTTTTTAGACTGCAGCAAAACGAGGTTTGACCAAACAGATCAGAGTCAACAAGACGCTGTTTTTCTGTCAGTAAACAGAGCCTCCTGTTAAATCACACATATATGCTCTATAATTTTAAATTAAGAGTAGATAAGTAGAGTTTTTTTTTTAATGTTTAGAGGAATGTTTGTGTCTGTAACATGTTGAAAAACACCCGCAGCTTCCTCAGTGTTGTTTATGTCCTGTATGTATGATGGAATTTGGGTCAGAGGTTTTACATTATGTGTGTTCATGCTCTACCATAGACTGTCAACACTGTTCATTATTCACCTCATGTTTTATTTATGGACATGTTTTGGGCTGAGAGATACTGAATTTGAATTATTATACTGAATTTAAAAAAACATGATCTGGAATTAAATTTAATGTTTTCAGACTGATTTTATTTACTTTGAAATTTCATTTTATCGACTTAAAAATGTAACTCTGTATTCCTTAATGTCAAAAATGCAAAATTCAGTTCCACTCTGCACAATCCAGATGCAGTTTTTAAGGTTCATTTCAGACCAGAATGTCATCTAGAATTCAAGCACAGACTCACAGAAATCCTCTTCACGTCTGCAAAACGTTAGTTTCAATCAAACCAGATTTTGGAGTCTCTGGTCTTCAGACATCATGGAAACTGAGTTTTTGTGGACATGAAGAGGATTTCTGTGAATCTGCTCTCGAGGGCTCTTCCTAATAGACAGACGATGACAGAACGAGCGTGTTGTGCTGAACTAAAATAGAATTTTGTATTTTTAAACTCAAGGAATATAAAGAGTGAAATTTTCCAGTAGATTAAATAAAGTTTCAAGGTGAAAAAATTCAGTTT
>CM061144.1:37013090-37020590 GCA_030710495.1 Labroides dimidiatus
TGTGTGAATCAGGGGTCAGAGTCCTGACAGTCACAGGAGGAGTGTTAGAAGCAGCAAGAAGAAAAGTCTCATCAGCTGATCTCATGATGGTTCAGATGAAGGAGGATAAATAGTGACGTGAGTACAGAGAGTTCAGGCAGAGGTGATGATGGTATCTGTGTACCAGTTCACTCATGGAGCATAAACAGGCCCCGTTCACACAACGATCACCTGCTGTGATAACCAGTTACCAGGTGAGAGACTGGAATCCTGAGGTGTGTCTGTGGAGTGATCTGCTGAAACTGATGGAGGAGGAACTGATGGAGGAGGTGGGGTTGGAGCAAAGAGAGGAGAGCAGCAGCTGTTGTGTGCCTTAGTAATATGATTCACTATTTTTTTTTTTTATTTGACCCCCCCCCCCCCCCCCACCACCCATCAGAGTGTGGTTGGTCTCTGTTAACAGGTGTGTGTTGTTGTGTCCTGTGTTGTGTGTTTCAGTGGTCCTCATCGGAGACTCAGGTGTGGGGAAAAGTAACCTGCTGTCTCGTTTCACCCGAAATGAGTTCAACCTGGAGAGTAAGAGCACCATCGGAGTGGAGTTCGCTACACGCAGCATCCAGGTGGACGGCAAGACGGTGAAGGCTCAGATCTGGGACACAGCCGGTCAGGAACGCTACCGTGCAATCACATCAGCGTGAGTACAGAGGAGGAGGAGGAGGAGGAAGTGGAGAGGAGGAGGAGGAGGAGAGGAGGAGGAGAGGAGGAGGAAGAGGAGGGGGGAGGAGGAGGGGGAGGAGGAGGAAGAGGAGGGGGAGGAGACGGAGGAGGAGAGGAGAGGAGAGGAGGAGGGAGGAGGAGGAGGAGGAGGAGGGGGAGGAAGAGGAGGGGAAGGAGGAGGAAGAGGAGGGGGAGGAGGAGGAAGAGGAGGGGGAGGAGGAGGGAGGAGGAGGAAGAGGAGGAGGAGGAGAGGAGGAGGAGAGGAGAGGAGGAGGAGGAGGAGGAGGAGGAGGAGGGGGAGGAGGAGGAGGAGGAGGAGAGGAGGAGGAGGAGGAGGAGGAGGAGGAGGAGAGGAGGAGGAGGAGGAGGAGGAGGAGGAGGAGAGGAGTGGAGGAGGAGGAGCTTCAGAACCAGTAACGACCAGTTTACACTTCAGTGCAGCTCAGTCAGAGTGTTTGAATATTATCACCAAACAAAAGAAGTGGAGTCAGAATGAAGAGCGTCAGCTCCAAGTCCACGTTGACCTGAGTTCAAAGTCTTGATCGTGGTGTGAGCTGTCGCTCTGCTCGTCCTTTAAACTGTCAAACAGAGTCGGAGTGTCAGAGGATTCTGTTCTTGAGTTTCAGATGAAGGTCGATCACTTCATGTTAAATCAGACGTCATCAAACAGCAGAGCTTCCTCTTCCTCACGCTGGACGCTTCGCTCCTGATGACTGAGGGCTCGCTCAGGGGGTCCCAAACTTTTCCGTCTGTTTGACGACCTCCTGCTTTATGAACAAACTCACAGCCAATCCAAAAACAGACAATAATAAACAATAATAACCTGAGCTGTATACATTTAGTCATCCAGTGGTCATTCTGTGTTTCCTGAATGAACCCTGTCGTCTTCCTGGTTCACTCAGCTCAGGCGTCTCCATCAGAGACACACAGATTAAACTTTCCTCTTCACATGGATTTAAATTCAGTTCATGTTTTTTATTTGTACCACTGGACTAACAGACCACTTGCTCAGGTCCCCTCTGCATCCAGGTCTCACTGAGACTCTGATGAGTCCCTCTGGAGCTGAGCTCAGTTTGGAGCGGTACCTGGACTCCTGGTCCCTCCTGGTCCCTCCTGGTCCCTCCTGGTCCCTCCTGGTCCCTCCTGGTCCCTCCTGGTCCCTCCTGGTCCCTCCTCCTGTGGAGCTGGTTAACAGACTGTCAGACTCTGTGCCTTCAAACAGTGTTTGGACTCATTTTGGTATAAAAACCAAGAACAGATCCTCTCTTGTCTCCTCCTGGTTTCAGTTTCAGGACGGGGACGTTTTTTAATAAGTGCTGAATGAGACGCTCTGATTGGATCAGCTGCAGAGCTCTGATTGGATCAGCTGCAGAGCTCTGACTGAGCCAGTTATTACTTTATAATCATTGTCTGATGCATGAAACATGTGACCTTTGAGTCTAAAGGAGGTCACTTTCTCTCACTAACACACACACACACACAGGTGTGTGTGTGTTTGGTCATTTCCAGCTCACTGCTCTCAGAGCCCTCCTGAGTGGTGTGCGTCTGGTGTGTGTCTGTGTGTGTCTGTGTGTGTGTGTGTGTGTGTGTGTGTGTGTGTGTGTGTGTGTGTGTGTGTGTCCTCTCAGACTCACTCACTCTCTGGTCTGAGGCTGGAGTCGGGTTACTACAGACCTTTAAATATCCCATCGATCTGTCCTCCATGAGTCAGAGAGCGGGGCGTCTGACTCCCTCACCTGTGTCTGCAGGTATTACCGCGGGGCGGTCGGAGCTCTCCTGGTCTACGACATCGCCAAACATCTAACGTACGAGAACGTGGAGCGCTGGCTGAAGGAGCTGAGGGACCACGCCGACAGCAACATCGTCATCATGCTGGTGGGGAACAAGAGCGACCTGCGTCACCTCCGAGCCGTGCCCACTGACGAGGCGCGGGCTTTCGCTGGTACGACTCAAACCTTCATTTCCTCTCTGACCAGGTCATGATTGGCAACAGTGGAGGGAATCCTGGAGCTCTGTAGATCCTCTCTCTGCTGGATACAGGACGTAAATAAAGGAAATAAAGTCTCAGTGTTGAATACTTGAATTCACTGACCTATGTTTGAGTTTAGAGCTTATAATCCAGTCTGAGTCCAGTCTGAAATCCCAGTCTGAAATCCAGTCTGAATCCAGTCTGAAATCCAGTCTGAAATCCAGTCTGGAATCCAGTCTGAATCCAGTCTGAAATCCAGTCTGAAATCCAGTCTGAATCCAGTCTGAAATCCAGTCTGAAATCCAGTCTGAAATCCAGTCTGAAATCCAGTCTGGAATCCAGTCTGAAATCCAGTCTGAAATCCAGTCTGGAATCCAGTCTGGAATCCAGTCTGAAATCCAGTCTGAAATCCAGTCTGAAATCCAGTCTGAATCCAGTCTGAAATCCAGTCTGAAATCCAGTCTGAGTCCAGTCTGAAATCCAGTCTGAAATCCAGTCTGGAATCCAGTCTGGAATCCAGTCTGAAATCCAGTCTGAAATCCAGTCTGAAATCCAGTCTGAGTCCAGTCTGAAATCCAGTCTGAATCCAGTCTGAAATCCAGTCTGAAATCCAGTCTGAAATCCAGTCTGAAATCCAGTCTGAAATCCAGTCTGGAATCCAGTCTGGAATCCAGTCTGGAATCCAGTCTGAATCCAGTCTGAATCCAGTCTGAAATCCAGTCTGAATCCAGTCTGAAATCCAGTCTGAAATCCAGTCTGAAATCCAGTCTGGAATCCAGTCTGGAATCCAGTCTGAATCCAGTCTGAAATCCAGTCTGAAATCCAGTCTGAATCCAGTCTGAAATCCAGTCTGAAATCCAGTCTGAATCCAGTCTGAAATCCAGTCTGAAATCCAGTCTGAAATCCAGTCTGAAATCCAGTCTGAAATCCAGTCTGAATCCAGTCTGAAATCCAGTCTGAAAATCCAGTCTGAATCCAGTCTGAAATCCAGTCTGAAATCCAGTCTGAATCCAGTCTGAAATCCAGTCTGAATCCAGTCTGAAATCCAGTCTGAATCCAGTCTGAATCCAGTCTGAATCCAGTCTGAGTCCAGTCTGAGTCCAGTCTGAGTCCAGTCTGAAATCCAGTCTGAGTCCAGTCTGAGTCCAGTCTGAGTCCAGTCTGAGTCCAGTCTGAGTCCAGTCTGAATCCAGTCTGAGTCCAGTCTGAGTCCAGTCTGAGTCCAGTCTGAGTCCAGTCTGAATCCAGTCTGAATCCAGTCTGAGTCCAGTCTGAGTCCAGTCTGAGTCCAGTCTGAATCCAGTCTGAGTCCAGTCTGAGTCCAGTCTGAGTCCAGTCTGAGTCCAGTCTGAATCCAGTCTGAATCCAGTCTGAGTCCAGTCTGAATCAAGTCTGAATCCAGTCTGAATCCAGTCTGAATCCAGTCTGAGTCCAGTCTGAGTCCAGTCTGAGTCCAGTCTGAGTCCAGTCTGAATCCAGTCTGAATCCAGTCTGAAATCCAGTCTGAGTCCAGTCTGAGTCCAGTCTGAATCCAGTCTGAATCCAGTCTGAGTCCAGTCTGAATCCAGTCTGAGTCCAGTCTGAATCCAGTCTGAGTCCAGTCTGAGTCCAGTCTGAGTCCAGTCTGAGTCCAGTCTGAGTCCAGAGCTCTGTGAGCAGCAGGATAATCCTGATGTCAGTTCCTCCACCTGATCAGACCTCCTCTGGTTTCTTCTGGCTGCTGTTTTTATGAGAGACTCAGTGAGTCTGAACATTTACATCCTCCACTCTGAATGAAGAGGTGTGAACCTGGTACATCCTCACTCCGTCCTCAGACAGAGGAGACGGCAGCCTGTAGTCCCGCTCAGAGGGAGGGAGGGAGACTCTTTGATTACTGTGAGCTGTGAAACATGGCAGCTGTCAGGCAAACTGAGGATTTAGAGACGAAGAATGGACTCATGTGAAGCTTCATAGAGGCAATAAAGGAGGATTAATTTCCCAGCGTCTCTGAGGCAGACTGAGGGAAACACTGCTGATGATAAATGTGATGAAGCAAAGATCTATCTGAATGTCTGAACCACAGATGGATGTATCCTGAAGGATGAGGGGGGTCTGAGGGGGGTCTGAGGGCCTCAGACGGTCAGAGGTCTGTCCTGATCTGTCCTGATGAATGATGGATGACATGAGATCATTTTATCAGTGAGAAGTGTTCATGAAGCTGCAGCAGCACTGACTCTCTGAGCCCTGTTTGGTGCTCCTCTCTGTGTCTGAGGAACCGGGTCAGACCCGGTCTGCTATCTGAGGAATGTCACACAGTTGGTTGACCATCAACGTGTTTTTTCTCTTGCTCAACTTTTTCCCCTGCAGAGGAAAAACGGTTTATCTTTCCTGGAGACGTCAGCGCTGGACTCCACCAACGTCGAGACGGCCTTCCAGACCATCCTGACAGGTCAGTGCTGCCTCTTTAACTTCAGCTGTTAGCGCTCTCAGCTGGTTCCCTCAGAGGGAGGGGACCAGAGGAGTCAGGTGTTTCCTCAGGTGTTTCCTCAGGTGTTTCCTCAGGCGTTTTCCTCAGGCGTTTCCTCAGGCGTTTCCTCAGGTGTTTCCTCATGGTGTTTCCTCAGGGAGCGACTGTGGTGAAACTTCATGACGTCATGCTCCCTGAAGGGTTAATCTTTGAGGAGGGGCCTGTTATCAGGAGTGAGCTGAGGAGCAGCAGAGGTAACTCTGTTAGTGACGGAGTGACGCCGGCTGCTGATGGAGATCATTAACTCATGATCTCTGCCTCCAGCTCAGAGTAAACCCCAGAGCTCAGTCTCTTTCTAACTTCGTTCACTTCACTTCGTAATTAAATTTCAAACTCGTTTTACAAACTGAATTACCGTAAAGTCTGGAATATAGGTTCCACAAGCACGCTACCACTCAAGAGTTTGTAACCAGCTCAGTTTTTCCTGTTTTAATGAAGTTCAAGCAGTTTGTGTCCAGTGAAGAGCTTAAAACAGCTCAGAAGGGTTTAAAAAAAGGGGAGGAGACCAAAAACTGAGAAATAATGAACATCTCATAAATGTTGACTCAGCAAAATTCAGGATGAAATATGTTATGGTTTATCATCAGGGCTCTAAACCAACTTTTCTGATCACCAGCCAATGTGGCAGGTAAGTTCCTGAAGCTACCAGCCAATCAGAAACAAGACAGATTATTTTCCTCTGCAAAAAAAAAAAAAAAAATAATGAGAGCCACTGAATTCATTTAATTATTAAATAAAGCTTTAAAAGTTATCTGACGCTGAAGCTGGGAATGTACATCATTAAAATAATTAAAATTAAAGTTCATACAGAAATGATCATCACTCACTAGGGGCGGAGCTTAGAGAGATTCGAGACTGAAGGGGGGTGGGGTACTCTTGGAACAGGCAGAGGTTGTATTCTGCGTTTCTTGGTGGTTGCAACATTATTTTCCTCAACTCTCTGTCCACTATACACAGTGTGCTCTTCTGTTAAAGGGAGATCCACTCTCCTCCGACCAGGTGAGACTGACACATCCTGCCTCACCCCTTAGCGAGGCGTCTGTGTACACTGAGATGTGTGACGTCACTCTCAACGCTTGCGTTTCCATAGAAACCGCACTAACCTGTCCCATGATTAGATGGTAAAGTGTCCTCGTGTGTCAGCGCCCACGCTGGTGAAGGCTGCTGTCAGAATGAACTTTCACTCACATTTAGCAGGTTGGCAGGTGTTCGTTTAGAGTCCTGTTCATTAAATAATACATTAATATGGAAACAACAACATTCAGACTCCACCTGCAGCTCTGTGGACTCCTCTTCATCTCATGTTCAACATTGGATCTCTTGATCCTCCTGGTTTTCAGTCCTGAGGTTTAGATTTTCCCTGAGGAGAAGTTAACCCCTTTTTTACCTTTGTCTAAATAATGAGACACACCTGGATCCATCACCTGCAGCCTGACATGTATGTAAACCTTAGGCCAGAGCTCCCCCTGGTGTTGTGTTTGAGTATTACATGTGAAACAGAGCCTGCAGGTCCAGGAGGAGTCACATGTAGAGGTCTTATTTCCTCTGAATGAGGATGGAGATAAACCCTGTTGTGATTTCTACAAGTTTCTGCAGGATGCTGATTTTCTCCCCCCCTCTCCTCCCCCCCCCCCCCCCCCCCCTCAGAGATCTATCGTATCGTCTCCCAGAAGCAGATGTCGGAGCGTCAGGAGAGCGACATGTCGCCCAGTAACAACGTGGTGAACATCCAGGTGCAGCCCACTGAGAACAAACCAAAGATGCAGTGCTGTCAGAACATCTAGCCCGGCCACCGATCTGCTGCTCCTCCCCCCTTTTTCTCCCCCATCCTTCCCTCCCTCCCCCCTCTTACCCTGCTCACAGCTCTTTAAGCCCCGCCCCCTCAGAGAAGAGACTGCCTCGGTGTGGAGTGGGAGGAGCCACAGCTTCCAGGCTGTGACCCCGACTCTGCACCTCCCTGTACCCCTCACCCCCCCCCTCCCCCCCCCCCCCCTCCCCGTCCCCCGCCCAGGTAAATATATCCCTGTTTAAGAAGTCACCGCGTGGGGTGGCCCCCCAGGCAGAGCCCCCCAGGCAGAGCCCCTCTGTGTCAGGCTACTGCAGGACGGCAGGCAGCAGGCATTTCATATCACCTTAGATTTCATTCCTGTAGATGCGCTGACATGTCACGGAAACGTCTTAATATATGAATGTGATTGGTTCTCTTCTTCTTCTTCTTCTTCTTCTTCTTCTTCGTGCTCCTGTTGAGTTCTCACCTTTTCTACGACCTGTCTCTGTCATATATCTACTGTTAGGTATATATGAATTAAAGCACATCAGGATGCTCTGA
>CM061144.1:37025590-37063090 GCA_030710495.1 Labroides dimidiatus
AGGGTGAGATATTTACTGTCACTCCGTCAGTCTGTCGCTTTAATGTCTGAGGACTTTGACTGTAACCGACTGAGGAGTCCACTCAGCCCTCAGCCGTCTGCAGAAGCTTTTCCGATGACTCACAGTTCTGTTTCAGCAGCAGAAGAAGTTTTATTAACATCAGTTAAGATGTGGACACTTTTCATTCTGACGTCTTTGTGAGTTTTCTTGCAGGAGGATGAAAACTGAAGCATAATCTGCGCTGTGAGTGAAACCCTGAGGAGGTCTGCAGACATGGACCCCTTCAAACAGCAGAGAGTGGAGGACTTCTATGAAATCGGTGAAGAGCTGGGAAGGTACACACCTGCACCGAGCGCTTCTTCTCGTTTGCATGAAGTGTTTGAAGGAGAGGCTTCATTTAAAAAAACAGAGTTTAAGTTTTCACCTGAATCCAAACAGCTGATCACGTGAGTGCAGGTTTTATGGCTGTCTCATATTTGATGGTGTGATGCAGATTCAAAACTCAGCATGAGGCATGAGAAATATTCACTGCAACCAAATCTCACATGAGGCTGCGAGATTAACAGACAGAGCACAACAACTGGAAGAGCACAACACTGCATGCATGTCTGCAGTGACTCCTGACACAGCCCTGCAGGATCTCCATGTTTACTTGTTGACACTCAGAGTTTTCAGACCTCAGTGCTTCCACACTCAGGCCACAGCTTTGATCACCTTGAGTTAAACTTTGGTTGGAGTTGTTGTAAAGTTTGCATGAGTATTTTAAAGTCTTTGAAGGGTCTGTTTCTGCTCTAAATGTCAGAGGGAGTCTTGGTTTCATCTGCAGGATTAACAAACACTGGTTGCATCAGTCAGGACTGCTCCAGCAGCTCTGTGGGGTTTCTCTCTCTCTCCAGCTTTATGCCAAAACCTCTTTGAGAAGAATCAGAGGAAAAGGTGTTGAATAAAAGGAGCAGCTGAGTACGAGGCCGTCCTGTCAGTTGCTGTGCCGTCAGCTGTTAAAAAGGACTCTTCTATCTTTAGCTGCGTCTAAATCTGCTCTGAGCCCGACTGCAGACGAGGAAGTGAAGTGTTGGTGACAGCAGAGAGAAACAGGAGCAGCTGAACCCTCACAGCAACGTTAGACTCTGAACAACATCAGACTGGACAGAGCGGGAAGGGTTTGGTGCTGAGAGTGAAACAAAAACAAAAAAATGAAGTAAAACAAAAACTCAAGTGCAGGCTGACTGCAGACTGACACACACACACACACACACACACACCCTGCCACAGGCCCTCTTATCTTGTTGGGGTTTGTCTGTCTGTCTGTCTGTCTGTCTGTTCCAGCGGACAGTTCGCCATCGTGAAGCAATGCAGGGAGAAGAGCACGGGTCGGCAGTTTGCCGCCAAGTTCATCAAGAAGCGTCAGAGCATGGCGAGCTCTCGAGGGGTGAGACGGGAGGAGATCGAGCGCGAGGTGGAAATCCTGCAGCAGATCCAGCACCCAAACATCGTCACGCTGCACGACGTGTACGAGAACCGCACCGACGTGGTGCTCATCCTGGAGCTGTGAGCGAGACGCATCAGACACACAAACACAGACCCTGACCTCAGAGCTTTGACTCACACACACACACACACACAGACCCTGACCTCAGAGCTTTGACTGACACACACACACACACACAGACCCTGACCTCAGAGCTTTGACTGACACATACACACAAACACAGACACACACACACAGACCCTGACCTCAGAGCTTTGACTGACACATACACACAAACACAGACACACACACACAGACCCTGACCTCAGAGCTTTGACTGACACACACACACACACACACACACACACACACACACACACACACAGACCCTGACCTCAGAGCTTTGACTGACACACACACACACACACACACACAGACCCTGACCTCAGAGCTTTGACTCACACACACACACACACACACACACACACACACACACACACACACACACACACAGACCCTGACCTCAGAGCTTTGACTCACACACACACACACACACACACACACACACACACACACACACACACACAGACCCTGACCTCAGAGCTTTGACTCACACACACACACACACAAACACACACACACACAGACCCTGACCTCAGAGCTTTGACTGACACACACACACACACACACACACACACACACACACACACACACACAGACCCTGACCTCAGAGCTTTGACTCACACACACACACACAAACACAGACCCTGACCTCACAGCTCTGACTCACACACACACACTCAGCCTCATCCAGGCGCGCTGTGTTTCAGGGTCTCTGGAGGGGAGCTGTTCGACTTCCTGGCACAGAAAGAGTCTCTGAGTGAAGAAGAAGCCACACAGTTCATCAAACAGATCCTGGAGGGCGTCAACTACCTGCACGCCAGGAAGATCGCTCACTTTGACCTCAAGGTGTGTAAGAACCTCAAGGTGTGTTATTTAGCATGAACACACACACACACGTTTCACAGAGAGCTCAGGAGGTCACACACGTGGAGACAGGTGAGGCCGAGATCTTTGATCAGGTGATCCAACGTGTTGGATGGTTCTGGGCAGTAAAAGAGTCGTATTGACTCCACGCTTCAGGATCAATGATTGGTTCTGACCCGGTCACACCTTTGACCAGGGTTCTGGTTTGGGTCCCAGCAGGAACCTTTCTGTGTGGAGTCTGCATGTTTGGGTTTTCTCCAGATTCTCCTGCAGAGTCAGACTCTGTGTTTGAGTTCAGCTGCTCTGTCCTTTCAAAATAAGAGACAGGTTAACTCCCCCATTAACCCTTTATTCTCCCAAAGTCACGACTTTTACTTTGAAAACAAATGTTTGAGCTCTCTCTCTTCTCTGGGTTGGGATGTTGTTGTTCAGTGGTTCTTTCTAAAGAGCAGATCAGTGCCGTTGTGAAAGCAAGCTTCTTCCAACTTCGTCTCTTAGCTAAGACTAAGGCCGACTTCTCACAGGCAGACCTTAAAGGACCATCCATGCCTTTGTTACATGTAGATTAGACTACTGTAACTCTTTATACATTGGCATGGATAAATCATCAATTAACCCCTTCAGCTCATTCAGAATGCTGCTGCTCGACTCCTCTCTGGTAAGATAAAGTGTGACCACATGACACCAGTCCTGGCGTCCCTCCACTGGCTCCCAGTCCGCTTTCACATCCATTTTAAAATTCTTTTAATGGCTTTTAAAGCCCTCAATGGTCTCACCCCTCTGTACCTGTCTGAAGTGCTTCATCGCTACTCCCCAACCAGAGCCCTGAGGTCTTCTGACCAACTGCTGTTGGAGGTTCCAAAAACCAGACTCAAGTCCAGAGGTGACAGGGTCTTAGCAGTAGCTGCCCCTGGACTGTGGAACAGTCTCCCCATCCATATAAGAGATTTTTAAATCTTATTTAAAGACCTCCTTCTTCTCCCTGGCGTTTCATAAATGAGCTCTTATAAATCACAGGCACCTTAGTTTTTAGATTTTAATTTTTTTACTGTTTTTACTTTGTTTTTTCTATTTTTTAAATTGTTTTTATTGTTTTATTTATCTACCTCTATGTATTTGTGTACAGCACTTCGATTGACTGCTGTCCTCTTGAAGGTGCTCTATAAATAAATAAACTTGACTTGACTAAAGCAAGCGACCTTTAACCACCAGGTGGAGCTATAACCTGAGTTTAAACACGTTTAACCTCCAGGAGTCTGAACACCAACAGTTCTTCACCCTTTGATAGTTTACTGATATAAATACATGAAACAGATGTGAAACATGTGAAGGACGTGTTGTGAGTGCTGCAGTGTTTTCAGGTAGTCGACAAAGTCATGACACAACAAAGCATCAGATTCACCTGAAGTATTAAATGAGTATATAACATAAATACATATATAACATCATTTACATCAATGCTACATGTGGCAGAGTTTCAGACTGTGAGGTGGACGTGTTCTCAGGATGCTCTCCAGAATCACTCCAGAGAAACACAGCTGGGATCTGTTTGCTCCTCTCTGAACGTTTGGGTCAGACTTTAGGTCCAAAATGTTCAGTTTGATGTAACAACGTCAGTTCAGACAGAGACACATGATTAAAGAGCAGGGTGAGAACGACGGAGGGTTCTGGAACACTGTGGTCTCTGATGCTCAGTACCAAAATCCTCAAGTCTGGAAAACTGAACAACAGGCTTCTAGAATATCTGCTTCTGGAGTGTTGGGTTGTGGAGTGTTAAGTTCTGGAGTGTTTGGTTCTGGAGTGTATGGTTCTGGAGTGTTTGGTTCTGGAGTGTATGGTTCTGGAGTGTTTGGTTCTGGAGTGTTTGGTTCTGGAGTGTATGGTTCTGGAGTGTTTGGTTCTGGAGTGTATGGTTCTGGAGTGTATGGTTCTGGAGTGTTGGGTTCTGGAGTGTTGGGTTCTGGAGTGTTGGGTTCTGGAGTGTTAAGTTCTGGAGTGTTGGGTTCTTGAGTGTTTGGTTCTGGAGTGATTGGTTCTGGAGTGTTTGGTTCTGGAGTGTTGGGTTCTGGAGTGTTAAGTTCTGGAGTGTTGGGTTCTTGAGTGTATGGTTCTGGAGTGTTTGGTTCTGGAGTGTTTGGTTCTGGAGTGTTTGGTTCTGGAGTGTTGGGTTCTGGAGTGTTTGGTTCTGGAGTGTTTGGTTCTGGAGTGTATGGTTCTGGAGTGTTTGGTTCTGGAGTGTATGGTTCTGGAGTGTTTGGTTCTGTAGTGTTTGGTTCTGGAGTGTTTGGTTCTGGAGTGTTTGGTTCTGGAGGGCGTCTCCTGTCTGTATTCATGGTTATTAAAAGTGACATGAGGTCTGTAAAGGAAGGAGGTTTTTGTGCTGCACTGCTTCAGTTTGACGAATCTTTAACAGCAGCGCTGCAGATCTGACACATCGGGTCAAAGGGTTAAAAGGTTAAAAGGTTAAAGGGTGAAGCTAAGGGAGAAACTAGCTGTAGAAATGACATCAACAGTAAGAGACGGTTAGAGGTGAGGAAGTGACCAACACTAGTTAAAGCTGTTCTGCACTAAGTTACAGGATGGTAATGGAGGTTTGTGGTTCTCGTTTTGACCCGTGTGTGTGTGTGTTTGTGTCTCACCTGCAGCCTGAGAACATCATGCTGCTGGACAAAAACGTCCCGCTGCCCAGAATCAAACTCATCGATTTCGGCCTGGCCCACAAAATCGAAGCTGGCGTGGAGTTTAAGAACATCTTTGGAACTCCTGAGTTTGTGGGTAAGACCTGTTTCATTTCCTGTTTCCTGCCTCGTACTTCCTGTTTCCTGCCTCACACCTGCCTCGTTTGAAGCTCCAGAGATCGTGAACTATGAGCCGCTCGGGCTGGAGGCCGACATGTGGAGCATCGGGGTCATCACGTACATCCTGTAAGAGCCGCAGCAGTCACAGATGTGTTCACGTCAAACTGCCTCCTGATGGACTCCTCTGCTCCTCTCCTCCTCTCCTCCTCTCCTCCTCTCCTCCTCTCCTCCTCTCTGGGTCTCTGCAGGCTGAGCGGAGCTTCTCCGTTCCTGGGGGAGACCAAACAGGACACTCTGGGGAACATCTCCGCCATAAACTACGAGTTCGACGAGGAGTTCTTCTGCCACACCAGCGAGCTGGCCAAGAAGTTCATCAGCCAGCTGCTGGAGAAGGATAAGAGGTGTGAAGAGAGGAGTGAGTCACGTCTGAAAGCAGCTCCTCTGTTTTTATTCTAACTCTTTGATTTCTCTCACAGGAGGAGGTTAACAATCCAGGACGCTCTGAACCACCCCTGGATCAAGGTAACGCTGCTCCATCGTGAAGTCTAAACGTCGGTGACGCTTCAGCACGTTTGAGCTCTGTGTGTGTCTCTCTCTCTCTCTCTCTCTCTCTCTCTCTCTGTCTCCATAAACCTTAAAGTCCAACGAGCACAAAGAGGAGAGTAAAACTCTGGAGCCTAAGAAGCGGGAGCGCCGCCAGCTGAAGACGAAGCGTCTACGGGAGTACACCATCAAGTCTCACTCCAGCATGCCGCCCAACAACACCTACGTGAACTTTGAGCGCTTCGCCCAGGTGGTGGAGGACATCGACCAGATGGAGAGCTCCTTCGTCAGCCTGGCAGCCGCTCACGACTCTCTGCAGGAGGACATCGACGCCATGGTGTCCATCTACAACGAGAAGGAGGCCTGGTACAAGGAGGAGAGCGAGGGGGTGCGTCACGAGCTCTCTCAGATCCGCTACGAGTTCAGGAAGGTGGAGGCCTTCAAGAGGAGCCTGCAGGACGACATGCAGGCCTTCAGCTCCACGCTCGGAGCCGTCAGCAGCCGCTACCAGGAGAGGCAGAACCACTTCGACGCTCTGCGCCTGGAGCTCAGCAACGAGCTGAAGTGGGTGCAGGAAGTGATGGGGTCGTTTCCTCTGGACGGAGGAGGAGGAGGAGGCGGAGGAGGAGGAGGAGGAGGAGGGTACTCCAACTGCAGCTTCTCCACCGTCTTCAACAACGACGTGAACGAGGCCCTGAAGGAGCTGCTGAACCGCTCCTGTGGAGGAGAGCTGCTGAGCGGGATCAACCTGGACTTTGAGAGCGGACAGCAGCGATGAGCGCTCCGTCCTCCGTTCTCCAAAACCAGAGCGAGACGCAGCAGAGACATGTTCCCCACGGGCTGCAGGAGGAGCCCTGTGACGGCCCCTCAGAGACGATGTAGCAAAAAGATGCTAATAAGCTAATGTGTCAGAAACAGGAGTCAGCTGTAGAGCTGTTAGTGAGGCATCAGGACCTGTAGTCTGTGAACCCTGTACCCTGAGTCTGAGTCTGACTGTAGACCCTCAGTCCCTCAGAGGCGTCTCTCTGTCCTCCTCCAGCGGAATGAAACACAGACTGATCTGATCCACGTCTCTTCAGTTTGATAACAGAACATCAGGATTCGGATCAGTTAAAGTCTAAACTCTGTCTGTGTCAGGTCCGTCCTCAAGAGGGCAAGAAAACTACTCTAAAGATCTTTGTTGGACTGAGGTCTACAAAGAGGACCAGGAGCAGGATCAGGTCTGACTCTCTGAGTCCTACAGCGTGGTTTTTATCTGACGTCGTAGGACTCAGAGATGAAGGACAGAATTCAGATCATCACGGTTAAAACAGGAAGAGAACAAATCATCGTTTGTTTGCTGTTGTTGTGGAGCTTTTTGTTTCTAACTCTGCTTCTTTTGTCTTCAGCTGAAGAATAAATATCTGAATATGGTCCAGTGTTCTCGAAACTTATCAAACTGTCACACAAGGGGTTAAAAACAAGAGGCAGCATCCGGTCCAGAAAAATGAAACTCAATGAAAAACAGCTCAGGTCTGAAACTCTAATCTCTCCATCAGCTCACACCGTACCAGGGTGACTTTAGTTCATACTCAACGGTTTATTAGAGTTCGTCCAATCAGAGGCTGAGCTCAGCTCATGTGACTGACGGGCGCCCTGTAGCTGTTAGACAGGAAGCCCAAAGCCTGCGTCATATCCAAGATGGCGCTGTCCAACGATTGGCTTCGTCTGACTGGATCAGGAACAGACGGGTGACGTCACGGAGACGTCGTCCATGTTTTAGACAGTCTGTGGTTAAAAAAACAAAAAGGAGAGTGAGGTCAAAGTTCATGTTTGAAGATCAACCTTTAAAAACAATAAAACCTCACAGACGAGTTCTCTTCTTATTCTCAACATGTGAACACTCGTCCTCTGCTGACTGTTGATGTTCAAACTTCAGCTGCTCAACCCCAGATCGACCCTGAAAATTAAACGTTCTTCAGTCCTTCGACCCCCGACAACATACAGGTATGATTTAAAAAATATTACCATTATAAGTTAAAGCAACACTTCATGATTCCAGAGGTTAAATAAATGAATAAAAAATGAATAAATGAGGAGTTACTATGAGCAACGTTTACTTGACAAGTCCAGAAAAATAAAGATTCTCGTTTCACGTCGTGGAAAGACGAACATGACGTCACGTAAAGAGTGAAATCGTCTTCAGATGAGGTCAGAAAAATAAACTCATTCTCTCATTACAAGAAACTACGTTTCAGAAAGACTGAACCTGAGGGGGGGGGGGGGTCGTCATGTGACCACAGCCTCCTTTCTAAGGACTGTAACTTGTTGAGTGTGTTGGTTTTGGCGCCCCCTGTGGACACAGCAGTTCTCTCTCCTTTCCTCCCTCCATCTGAAAAATGCAAATAAGAAAAATTCTCATTTTTTTCCTCACACCTGGTTTGAATAATCCTCCAGATGAACTGAGACATGAAGTGAGTCATCATTTTTTTTTAGGACGCCGCGTCTTCAGGATGAAAATGTGTCGTCTGTCGTAAGAAGCTGTTCAGAGTCAGCTGACGGGTCCTGATGGAGGAGCTGGAGAGGAGCTGCCTGCAGAGGGACGAGCAGATCAGAAACAACATCTCATCATCTGTCCTCAGGTAAACAGCACCTCTCAGGTGTGACTCAGCTTCAGAGGAGAGAGCAGCACAGAGACGGTCCCAGAGAGAGGGAGGCAAAGGGCTCAACAAAAGGCGACAGAGACACCTGAAGGGTCAGAGATGCGGAGTCACAGCTCCATGGGAACAAACACTCAAAGGAAGATCTCCACAGGAGGTGTCTGGATAAAGGTCACCTGTTACATTAACACCTGGATGACAGGAGAGAGAGAGAGAGAGAGAGAGAGAGAGAGAGAGAGAGGAAGCAGTCTGACATCCCTTTGATTTACACCATGAGTAGATTTCACAGGAGCAAAACCAGGTTTTAGTACCAGGATCCAGAGGAGGAGCTTACCCCCGTACCTGAACTCTGGATATGAGTCAGCATGCTCAGACACACAGCATCAATACTCAGATCATAACTCTGGTTGAGTTGGATTATTTAATGCTCTATACACCCCTGGTAGACAGTGAAGGCAGGGCACACAATCACAAAGGAGGAGAAAAACAGGAAGTAGTACTACACCTCAAATACCAGGAGAAAATACGACAAAATAAAACAGGAAGCACTGAAAACTTTGTGTCAAGAACAAGACCCCAGACATCCCCACAGGAAGTGAAGACACGGGAGAAATGAAGAGCGATGAAGACACAGCACCGGAGGAGGAAGCACAAGGATAACGTCAAACACATACTCAGGATATGATCACTGAGAAACAACATGAAGAGAAGAAGAAACAACACGTGGGACTAAAGGAGGTGAAGAAGAGTGACCAAAATAAAACAAACATGGATCCTAAATGACAATAAATACATGGAGCAGATATTTATATCAACATATTTTCACATTTAGACTCTGATGCTAACTCAGCTAGCATCAGACCCACAGGAGGAAGAAGGAGACCTGTTGGTCCTCTGATACCCTGCTGGGTTTGGCTGCTGTGTGTCTGCACAGCAGAGATAAAACACAGGCTGACATTACACACTTACACACTTACACACTCGCTCTCCTCCAACACACAGTCAACAACATCTTTACTTCACTTTAATAAGGAAATAAACATTTACAGTATTTAACCTGCTGATGAACATCACAACATTCATGCTGTCCATCCTGCAACGTGTGCAACGAGCATTTTCTGTGTGTTATAAATGACATTTAACAGAGAAATGTCAGTATTGATCACATCCTGCTGCACACACACACACTGTCGAACCTCTCTCTCTCTTTCTCTCTCTCTCTCTCTCTCTCTCTGTATGTGGCTGTGAATGAAAGTGCAAAGGAGCCCTGCTGACATGATGCACACACACTTTGCAGAGAGAGACACAATAAACAGCACAGACACAGAGAGCAACGCATTTTACAGGAAGAAGAAGAAGGAGAAGAAGAAGAAGAAGAAGAAGAAGAAGAAGAAGAAAGACTGACTCCATCAGTGTTGCACAAAAACATCCTACAGAGACACATTACGCCCTGATTCATTAACATTCAGAGCTGTCTAAAAGAGTCAGACAGGTTCCCCACTGTGGGCTGGAAACATGCTGTTTTGAGTGGGTGTGTATGTGGTTTGTGGTGCTTCTGCAGACAGCCTCAAGTGGACACTCAAGGAACTGCAGTTTGTAACACTGGCTTCATTTCTCACAGTCAGAGGGTGCAGCTTGGTTACAACAGTCTAAATAGTTGGTTATAACATGTGTCCAATGTCTGATGGGGAAAAGAACCAATCATAGTGATGGATCTTGGATCTTAGTGTGGCTAATTCGGCATCCAATCAAATTTCAGGGGGCTTGTAGCCAAACCCTGGACCCACAGACAAGGAGACTGAAAGGATCAGACTCAGACTCTGGTTTTAACTGTACTCTCTCTCTATAAAATAAATAAACAAAAACCAAGAGGGACTTTCACACAGGTAAAAAAAAACAATTCTTTGAAAGCGTTTAGGTTGACGCTGAATTAAATCCAATATACTTTTTCACCTGGCAGGTCTTTTCTGGAGAAACAAACAAAAAACTTTAACGAGAAAAAAAGTTTAGATTTCGAGAAAACAACTGAAATCAACTTATTTAATGGAGAAAATTAAATATATGTAACCCTGACCTTTCAGGGCCTCCGTACTCAGTGTGACTTATGATGAAAATACAGGAAACACTCTGAAGGGCTGCCTCTTTGTTTGTTCAGCTTTATTTATTGGGCTCTGTTTTTAAGACATGTGTCTGTCCCTGTAACAGACAGACAGACAGGCAGGCAGGCAGGCAGGCAGGCAGGCAGGCAGGCAGACAGACAGGTGTAACGTCACCGCGGGGCCGGGGCTCGGAGAGGGGCTGGGTCTGCTGGGCTGAGCTCAGTGAAGGTAACGGAGAGGCGGGCGGAGACATGGAGACCCATGCATGTCTCTGTCTCCTTTCATAGTAACACAACCAAACTGCTTGGCTCCATGAGATGAAGCACAGCGAGGTTCTTTAATAAGCACAACGAGAAGAGGAAGAAGAAGAAGAAGAAGAGGAGGAGGAGGAGGCCGCTGACAGTTTGTGGTGAGCTTTTTATTCAGCTAACGTTTGAAACTGGAGCTAACAGGCTAACCTGCTATGATACAGCAGATAAGCCAAATAGCTCTAACGGTTCACATCTGCGCCTTTTAGACTGATATGCACTCTTTCATGTGCGTTTCACCTCCTTATTACCTCCGTGCCAGGCCTGCAGATCAGTTCATTACACCTCTGTTTGGGCATTTTGAGCTTTGCTATCAGAGTGACGTTGGGAAAGTTAGCTAGTATTAGCTAATATAAACAGTAGCGGTGTTCTGACGAGTATGGCTGCCTTGTCGAAACGCTCCCTCAGGGTTTCCATTTCCAGTTCTTATCAGAGGAAACGTTTGATTTTCAGTATAATAAGCTATTTATTCACATAGAAGAATAAGGTAGACATATTTTCGAACCGATTAAAAATGCGTTTTTTCAGCAGGTCAGGAGAAGTGATCTTCACAGATCAAAACTGCTGAACTAATAGTATTACATCACAGACTCAGTTGAGCTTGGCCAAGAAACTTAAACGCAAATAATTTAGTTGCCTTTTTATTGATTATTTTATTTAAATTAAACGAGCAAAGCACAGTAATGAACGGATTTAAAACGCAGGAAAACTAGGTTGCTGTAATTTATGGGCGCGGTGTCAAACGGGCCAGATTGTGGCAGTGCGCATGCGCATAGCGAAGCAGAGCCTCTTAGTTTCAGATCTTGATAGGTAGCAGTATCCGACAGAACACCTGTGGTTGACAGCCGTCTTTTTGGTTCGTGTCGGAACAAACTACCCAAATATGAGTGCACCTCAAGGTGATGGTAAGCAGTATGAATAAACGAGAGCTTCGTGACATGTCTGGTATAGTGTCATATCTCTGCTAACGGCCAGTCCGCTGGAATATCAGTGATTTGTGAAACTGTTAGCTAGCTGCTGGTAATCACATCACAGGTTAACCGCCTCTCTAATCTGGGACGTCAAACAGGCTGGTTATCCTTCTAGTTACTCCGCTGAGGGTAGAAAAACGCTGAAAACCTCGTATAGAGACGTTAGATTAATGTGAAAATGGGCCGTTACTGCAGCTGATTTCTTTATTCAGTCGGCTAGGTGCTAACTGCCTCTGCTGCGTTCACGGTCCCCTCTGATGCTCGGACGTCGCGATTAGGAAGTCGTTCTTTTGAGGGCGATTTGTTCACGATCGAGTTATACATGATTTTATTTAATAAAAACATTATCTCATAAAGTAAATACAGTGAACAAGATGAATGAGGCCACTTTACGGTTATTCAAAATAACGGTACAGGCTAATACATGTTAAGAACTATTGGTAAGCACGGAATCCTGCAGAGATTTCGATCAGCGAATTTCTACACTCTATTTTGGTTATAAAACGAAGTTATATGTGTCATTTTGTCCATTTGGAAAGTCAAAGATATAACGTCTCCGTTCTGGTGAGACTTCATGTTCATTTTCCATGTAGGAGTTTAATTTTCCGATTTTCTGACGTTCCATGAACGCGCAGACCTAATCAGACTGTAGTAACACCCTAAGAACTGCGACCACATCAGTGACTGTCAGACCTGTGAGGAGTCTTTAAAGACACCTTTTAAATCATCTGGAATCAAACTGCACAAAACTGGAAGCTGATTCAAAAAAACAAACAAATAAATAAATAAATGAGTAATTCAGATTCTGTTTACTGACAGAGCAGGAGTCACAGCAGCTCAGACTGTGGGTAATATCTAAAAGCCTCTCCTAAATGTATTTGTAATTTGGCTTTCATACATTTAACCACAACCTTATGTGTGATCGATGATTTAAATGGACTCTCAGGACTCTGCAGCACCTGCATTATTCTTGCATGTTCAGTGGTTCTGAGTGATAAACATTGGAAAGGTGTGTGGAGGAATCTGCATGGTATCTGCTCCAACACTCTCTGTGTCACCATGAAACATCCTGAGAATGATCCTGTGCGTCTGCAGATCCGACCTCCATCCACTCCTCTGTACGTACAGTCAGGTTTATGACAGGATGACGGCTGTGAGCTGCGAGCACAGTCATGCCCACTTCCTGTGTCTTCTGTAGGTGCTGCATGAAGCTCTCTCACTCCACTGCTGGAACGCATTGTGCCTTCACCACATATCATGTTACCGTGTCCTCAGCACTGCATGTCAGACGTGCACCATGTTTAGCCTGGATTGTATGTTACTGACATAATGTGACACAACCAGACTGACGGCGCTGAAACACGCACACGCCTCTGAGTCACGTCTGTGGGCGGGGCAGACGCTCCATCCTGTCAATCAGCCTGCATCTTACTGCATGCCTCTACGGTTATCTCAGGTGATGTTTGTGCGTCAGACAGTTCAGCTCAGGTGCTGCACCTGGAGGGGTTTGTTCCCCATAGGAAGGCACAACAATGCAGGTTGACTTCTACAGCAGCAGCCAATCAGGGAAGGATTTATCTGAAGAGCAGCAGCGGTTATTTCATCGGATGAACTCTCTTGTCAGAGTTGTAATATTCATGAATTCATCAGCTGTGGCTTCAGGGCAGGTTAAAACAAACTCACACCATGACCAGAAGTTCCAGAAATGAACAAAAGATCAAATTAGCAAACTGAAATGTTTCCTGTTTCCAGCAGGTGAAAAAGGTAGAACAGCAGCCACGAAGAGACGGTTTGTCGTCCGTCAAAACAGAAATTCAACACCCAAAACTCTGATTTATTGTCTGCAGTGCGCTGTCTTTACATTTTTTACAGTCAGAAGGAAATAAGAAGAGAGAGCAGTGTTAGTATTTATGATGTGTTTGATGTAAGAACAGCAGGAACACACGAGGTGATCAGAAATCCTGCAGGATGCACCAGGATGACCTGACGGTTATTTTGAGTCACTGCCCGCTCAATAAAAGTCACTAAAATAACTTTAAAACAATAAAAATCTTGAGGTATAAAATGAAGAGACTGTATGCGTTTCAAACTGACGATAAAATCAAAGGTCTGGGTGATGAATTTCTGTTTTGATGAAATTCAAACAGACACTTTAGGTCAAATCAACCATTTTTGGAACGAAGATAAATCGACAGAATGACCCTGCAGAAAACAGTCTTGAATAACTTTTGGTTCACTGAAGCTGAAGAGATGTTGATGTTCTGTCCTTTCTGAGGAGCTGTCCACCTGAAGACGGGTTCAGGTGTACCTGCAAAAGTTTTTTCATCGTATGCACGTTTCGTCCAAACGGAGCCGGCGTTTCTGCCGCCTGAATTTGATCATTTTTCAAACCTGGTTCCAGAGTGGATCAATCTGAGACTGCAGCGGTTCGGTTCCATGTTGACAAACTATCAGGTATTTTCTGACCTGATGACTCAACACCTACAGGCCTGACACATGTACTGCAGCGGTTTCGTCTTGACGCTCATATTTCTTGTGCTGCTCCACGTTTACAGCAAACTTTACTGACAGGAGAAGACTGAAGGTGTTTTTGGCTCAGTGTGGAAGCAGTCTGGGACTGTTGTTCCTCGTGTGGTCTCGTTTTAATCCTCCTCTGAGCAGCCTTCCTTACGCTGGGGTCAGACCTTAAAGCTCTCAGTGCTGCACTTTGATCTGGTTCATCAGGAAACCTCAGACTCCATCTTCACTCAGGGACTGAAGCTCCCTGAGGACCTTTGAGTCACCCTGCAGTGCTCAGGTAGATTCTCCTCCCTCAGGTGTGTGGGCTGAACATGATTCTCTAACCCTGTCACACATGTTAACATCAGGCCCTCGTGGCGTCGTGTTGTGGTCACGTTCTGTCCCTTTAAAGCAGAAGAACCGATCAGCTCCTGTGAGTGAACCAGCTGTCAGAACCTGCAGCCGCTGATAAGAACTCTTATCTTTTCATCACTTATCGATTCTTTAAAGCAAAGTTTGGACTCTGTGTTGACCTGTGATTCACAGGTCAACACGTGTGTCGTGTTTACAATGAGCCAGGCTGGAGTTTGTCCTCAGATGTATGGCTGAACTTCACAAATAAGAGCTGGAGACAGGTCCACTGCTGATGGCTGCAGGTGAAGCTACACGCTGGAGACAGAAGAATGATTGATGCTCGTATCTCATGTTTCTGTGCTCTTCTCTGGTGAGCGTGAGCAGGATCAGGAGCTGGTGTTTGATTCCTCATAGAAACTCGTTAAAAGCTTCTGGACGTCATTGTAATGTTTTGGTGTGAGTGGTTTGAAGGTCTCTGCTCATTAAAGGTTTGTTTCATGAGCTTCAGCTCCGGCCTTCACCGAACTCTGACATGAAGCAGACCAAACAGCATGCTGACCTGCTTTGATGCAAACTGACGTATGAAGGAGTCAAAGCTGCTGCAGAAGTTAGACTGATACACCCTGAAGACGGCTGTTAACCCTTTAATAGAGTCAGTCCTGACCTGAGTGTCAGGGAGCTTCATGCACGGCCAACATGATGACATCATGAGGTCATAATGACACCTCAACTTCACACTGAGTTACTGTAACCAGAGGAGAGACTCTGAGCCCCACGACAGCTGATAACAGAGAGCAGGACGCTGTCAGAGGAGGAGGAGGAGGAGGAGCAGGAGGAGGAGGAGGAGGAAAAGGAGGAGGAAGAGGAGGAGGAGGAGGAGCCTCACACATTCACCGCCTCGATATTAACTCTTTACATGCTCTGTCTGTCTGTCTGTCTGTCTGTCTGTCTGTCTGTCTGTCTGTCTGTCTGTCTGTCTGTCTGTCTGTTTCTCTCTCCTTCTCTTCCTCCCTGTCTCCCTCCCAACCTGTCTCCCTCCCTGTCTCCCCCCCACCTGTCTCTCTCCCTCTCTCCCTCCCAACCTGTCTCACTCCCTGTCTCCCCTCCTGTCTCCCTCTCTGTCTCCCCGCCTGTCCCCCCCCCTCCCTGTCTCTCTCTCCCTTCCTGTCTCCCTCTCTCCCTCCCTGCCTGTCTCCCTCCCTGTCGCCCTGTCTCTCCGCCTGTCTCCCTCCCTTTCTCCCCTCCCTGTCTCTCCACCTGTCTCCCCTCCCTGTCGCCCCGCCTGTCTCTCTCCCTCTCTCCCTCCCTTTCTCCCCACTTGTCTCCCTCCCTGTCTCCCTCCTGTCTCCCCGCCTGTCTCCCTCCCTGTCGCCCTGTCTCTCCCTCTGTCTCCCTCCCTGTCGCCCTGTCTCTCCCTCCCTGTCTCCCTCCCTGTCTCCCCTCCCTGTCTCCCCGCCTGTCTCCCTCCCTGTCTCCCTCCCTGTCTCCCCGCCTGTCTCCCTCCCCGCCTGTCTTCACGACTGTCTCCCTCCCCGCCTGTCTTCACGACTGTCTCCCCTCCCTGTCGCCCCGCCTGTCTCTCCCTGCCTGTCTCCCTCCTGTCTCCCCGCCTCTCTCCCTCCCTTCTCCCTCCCTGCCTGTCTCCCTCCCTGTCTCCCTCCCTCCCTGTCTCCCTCCCTGCCTGTCTCCCTCCCTGTCGCCCTGTCTCCCTCCTGTCTCCCTCCTGTCTCCCTCCCTGTCGCCCTGTCTCTCCCTGCCTGTCTCCCTCCTGTCTCCCCGCCTCTCTCCCTCCCTTCTCCCTCCCTGTCTCTCTCCCTCTCTGTCTCCCCGCCTGTCCCCCCCCCCTCCCTGTCTCTCTCTCCCTTCCTGTCTCCCTCTCTCCCTCCCTGCCTGTCTCCCTCCCTGTCGCCCTGTCTCTCCGCCTGTCTCCCTCCCTGTCTCCCTCCCTTTCTCCCCTCCCTGTCTCTCCACTTGTCTCCCTCCCTGTCTCCCTCCTGTCTCCCCGCCTGTCTCCCTCCCTGTCGCCCTGTCTCTCCCTCTGTCTCCCTCCCTGTCGCCCTGTCTCTCCCTCCCTGTCTCCCTCCCTGTCTCCCCTCCCTGTCTCCCCGCCTGTCTCCCTCCCTGTCTCCCTCCTGTCTCCCCGCCTCTCTCCCTCCCTTCTCCCTCCCTGCCTGTCTCCCTCCCTGTCTCCCTCCCTGCCTGTCTCCCTCCCTGTCGCCCTGTCTCCCTCCTGTCTCCCTCCTGTCTCCCTCCCTGTCGCCCTGTCTCCCTCCTGTCTCCCTCCTGTCTCCCTCCCTGTCGCCCTGTCTCCCTCCCTGTCTCCCCGCCTGTCTCCCCGCCTGTCTCCCTCCCTGTCTCCCCGCCTGTCCCCCCCCCCCCCCCCCCCCGCCTGTCTGTCTGCAGGTCTGATGGCTCCAGAGTGACATGCCATGGCGTTGATGATCCCCCCTGTGAAGCTCAAGTGGCTGGAGCACCTGAACAGCTCCTGGATCACAGAGGACAGCGAGTCCATCGCCACGCGGGAGGGCGTGTCCGTGCTCTACTCCAAGCTGCTGGCCAACAAAGAGGCGGTGCTGCTCCCCCAGCAGGTGCTGTGCCTGAAGGGCCCCCAGCTCCCCGACTTTGAGCGCGAGTCCCTGTCCAGCGATGAGCAGGAGCACTACCTGGACGCTCTGCTCAGCAGCCAGCTGGCTCTGGCCAAGATGGTGTGCTCCGACTCTCCCTTCGCCGCCGCGCTGCGTAAACGCGTGCTGGTGCTGCAGAGGATCTTCTACGCTCTGTCCAACAAGTACCACGACAAAGGCAAGGTGAAGCAGCAGCAGCACTCTCCGGAGAACAACTCGGGCTCTGCCGACCTGCACTCGGTGAGCGAGCGGCCGCGCTCCAGCACCGACGCCCTCATCGAGATGGGGGTCCGGACGGGGCTCAGCCTTCTGTTCGCTCTGCTGCGCCAGAGCTGGATGATGCCTCCTCCGCCCGGTCCTGGAGGAGGTCCCGGGGGCAACATTAACTTATGTAACGATGTCATTCACACCGCCATCGACGTGGTCAGCTCCCTGCCGCCCCTCTCCCTCGCCAACGAGAGCAAGATCCCGCCCATGGGGCTGGACTGCCTGGCCCAGGTCACCACCTTCCTGAAGGGCGTGACCATGCCCAACTCTGGGGCGGACATCTTGGGGCGGCGGCTGGCCTCGGAGCTGCTCCTGGGCCTGGCCTCTCAGAGGGGGTCTCTGCGCTACCTGCTGGAGTGGATCGAGATGGCGTTGGCTGCTTCCGCCGTGGTCAGCACCATGGAGGAGAACAAGCAGCTGCAGAACCAGGAGGGGCTCATCGGGTACGACTGCTTCATGAACATCCTCATGCAGATGAGACGCTCCCTGGTGAGTGACGCTAGACCAGTCTGTGCTCTTCATGCAGCGACAAAGAGGACCTGATGCTCTAAACCCTGCTCTGTGTGTGTGTGTGTGTGTGTGTGTGTGTCTCAGGGCTCCTCAGCAGATCGCAGCCAGTGGAGGGAACCCACACGCAGCTCTGATGGTCTCTGCTCTCTGTACGAGGCGGCGCTCTGTCTCTTTGAGGAGGTAACACACCCACACCTCACCATGACGGCTCCACCTCCACTGAGGGGAGTCTGAGTCTGACCTCCATCCTGCCCTTTTCTTCCTCCAGGTGTGCAGAATGGCATCAGACTACTCTCGCACCTGTGTCAGTCCAGACAGCATCCAGACCGGAGAGGCCCCCGTGGTGTCTGAGACCTGTGAGGTGTACGTGTGGGGCAGCAACAGCAGCCATCAGCTGGTGGAGGGCACGCAGGAGAAGATCCTGCAGCCAAAGCTGGCCGCCAGCTTCGCCGATGCTCAGACAGTAAGGAGAACCAGTCCACCATAGAGACCGGTCTATACAGGTCTCAGACTGTCCACACAGAGACCAGCAGAATAAAGCAGGTCGGGGTCCAGAATCAAAGCCCCGCCTGCAGACCTCAGAGGAGGAGGGCTGAAAACCCATAAATCACCCATAATGCACTGCTCACTGCCCCTCTACCCATGGCTGACCCTGATACCTGCCTCAGGCTGTCTGCTTT
Source organism: Labroides dimidiatus (assembly GCA_030710495.1). NCBI lineage: Eukaryota > Metazoa > Chordata > Actinopteri > Labriformes > Labridae > Labroides > Labroides dimidiatus. Next base: position 37,044,338 of record CM061144.1, read on the forward strand.
GCTGATCTTTAATGCACCTCACCTCGTGCCGGTTTGCCCCCATCATGCTGCTCCACAGCGTCTCCACTCCATCGCTGAGATAGGAGTTAGTTTATGTTCTTCAGGGTCACGACCTCAGTCAGTGTTCAGTATTCACTGAAAGGCTCCGCTCTAGAATTAGCTCAAAGAGGTCTTCACAAGATCCCCATGAGATCTTAGAGAGGTCTTCACAAGATCCCCATGAGATCTTAAAGAGGTCTTCACAAGATCCCCATGAGATCTTAGAGAGGTCTTCACAAGATCCCCATGAGATCTTAAAGAGGTCTTCACAAGATCCCCATGAGATCTTAAAGAGGTCTTCACAAGATCCCCATGAGATCTTAGAGAGGTCTTCACAAGATCCCCATGAGATCTTAAAGAGGTCTTCACAAGATCCCCATGAGATCCAAAGAGGTCTTGACAAGATCCCCATGAGATCCAAAGAGGTCTTCACAAGATCCCCATGAGATCTTAAAGAGGTCTTCACAAGATCCCCATGAGATCTTAAAGAGGTCTTCACAAGATCCCCATGAGATCCAAAGAGGTCTTCACAAGATCCCCATGAGATCTTAAAGAGGTCTTCACAAGATCCCCATGAGATCTTAAAGAGGTCTTCACAAGATCCCCATGAGATCTTAAAGAGGTCTTCACAAGATCCCCATGAGATCTTAAAGAGGTCTTCACAAGATCCCCATGAGATCTTAAAGAGGTCTTCACAAGATCCCCATGAGATCTTAAAGAGGTCTTCACAAGATCCCCATGAGATCTTAAAGAGGTCTTCACAAGATCCCCATGAGATCTTAGAGAGGTCTTCACAAGATCCCCATGAGATCTTAAAGAGGTCTTCACAAGATCCCCATGAGATCTTAAAGAGGTCTTCACAAGATCCCCATGAGATCTTAAAGAGGTCTTCACAAGATCCCCATGAGATCTTAAAGAGGTCTTCACAAGATCCCCATGAGATCTTAAAGAGGTCTTCACAAGATCCCCATGAGATCTTAAAGAGGTCTTCACAAGATCCCCATGAGATCTTAAAGAGGTCTTCACAAGATCCCCATGAGATCCAAAGAGGTCTTCACAAGATCCTTATGAGATCTTAAAGAGGTCTTCACAAGATCCCCATGAGATCTTAGAGAGGTCTTCACAAGATCCCCATGAGATCTTAAAGAGGTCTTCACAAGATCCCCATGAGATCTTAAAGAGGTCTTCACAAGATCCCCATGAGATCTTAGAGAGGTCTTCACAAGATCCCCATGAGATCTTAAAGAGGTCTTCACAAGATCCCCATGAGATCTTAAAGAGGTCTTCACAAGATCCCCATGAGATCTTAGAGAGGTCTTCACAAGATCCCCATGAGATCTTAAAGAGGTCTTCACAAGATCCCCATGAGATCTTAAAGAGGTCTTCACAAGACCCCCATGAGATCTTCAAGAGGTCTTCACAAGATCCCCATGAGATCTTAAAGAGGTCTTCACAAGATCCCCATGAGATCTTAAAGAGGTCTTCACAAGATCCCCATGAGATCTTCACCAGATCTTGGATCTAAGATCAGGACTAAGAGCCCATAAACTGTCTTCAGACCAGTAAAGTTGAGTCCAGATGAATAAAAGTGCTGAGTGAGCGTGGTCTCCAGGAGTTCATGAAGAGTTGAAGCCAGCGAGGATTTTTGTTTCAGTGTTCAGCGTTGTCTGTCTGCAGTCTCTCACCTCTCCTCCTCGTGTCTCTGCAGATCGAAGCAGGTCAGTACTGCACGTTTGTGATCTCCTCCGATGGCTCCGTCCGAGCCTGCGGGAAGGGGAGCTACGGCCGCCTGGGGCTCGGGGACTCCAACAACCAGTCCACCCTGAAGAAGCTGACCTTTGAGCCCCACCGCGCCATCAAGAAGGTGTCGTCGTCTAAAGGCTCCGACGGCCACACGCTGGCCTTCACGACGGAGGGTGAGGTGTTCAGCTGGGGGGACGGTGATTATGGCAAACTGGGTCACGGGAACAGCTCCACTCAGAAATACCCTAAACTTATCCAGGGGCCACTGCAGGGGAAGGTAGGGCTCCACGCCGACACGCGCCGCTCCATCCTTAACACCACTCTGTTTTCAGCCGCACGGTGAATCAACGTTTCACTGATCCTCAGCTCTGCTCTCCTTCCTCTGAAACAAGAGGCGCCTCTTTAAAGGCAGAACTCTCTCTGTGTGTGTGTGTGTGTGTGTTTCCATCAGGTGGTGGTGTGTGTGTCTGCTGGATACAGACACAGCGCTGCGGTCAGTGAGGATGGAGAGCTGTACACGTGGGGTGAGGGAGATTTTGGACGATTAGGTGAGATGATGAAGTGTTTGATTAAGAGGAGAAGAGAGACCTGCACATCGCTGCTCTTTCATCTGATTCTAATCCTGCAAACATCTCGACCTTCTCCATCCTCTGCTGCTGCAGGTCACGGCGACAGCAACAGCAGAAACATTCCTACGCTGGTCAAAGACATCAGTAACGTAGGAGAGGTGTCGTGTGGAAGCTCCCACACCATCGCTCTGTCCAAGGACGGACGCACCGTCTGGTCCTTCGGAGGAGGAGACAACGGTGTGTAAATCAGCCGTCTCTGTGTGACGCCTTCCTTTAGAGCTTCAGAAACTGCTGAAGTCAACCAAAGTGTGTCAAAATGTCAAACTCCTTCACCTCGCTGCAGTGAGGCCATGAGCTCACACTGAATCTGTGTCATCCTGCAGGAAAACTGGGTCACGGCGATACCAATCGAGTCTACAAGCCAAAGGTAGTGGAGGCCCTGCAGGGGATGTTCATCAGGAAAGTGTGTGCAGGGAGCCAATCATCTCTTGCCTTAACGTCGACAGGACAGGTACGGCTCTGTTCCTGCAAGTTTCACACAACCTCCTCCTTCTCCCTGTGAGGGAATGCACGCTGCAGTCGATTATTCCTCCTCCTGTCTGCAGGTGTATGCCTGGGGCTGTGGTGCGTGTCTCGGCTGCGGCTCCTCCGAGGCCACGGCGCTCAGACCCAAACTCATCGAGGAACTCGCCATGACCAGGGTGGTGGACATCTCCATCGGGGACAGCCACTGCCTGGCTCTGTCACATGGTATCATTCGCTGACGCTCTTTCTCCCTCTAAGCTGTAATCTCAGAGTCTGTAGATGGTTAACCCGTGGAGCCCTCGTAACGTGTCATCAACGTGTCACAGGTGGATGGTTACGGTCCTGACTCGGTGAGGTAAAGAAGGGCAGCTCTGTTGAAAGAGGCGTGATGTAAGAGCAGGTGCAAAGAACAAGCAAATATTGACCGTGGTATTCTGGTCGACCCAAAGTTCTGCAGACTACAGTTACATACCTGCAGACTGACGGCTGCTGAATGTTTGCAGATGCTCCAGTGTCCTCTGAAAAATACAAACGCCACATTATGGTCACCACGCTACGCCCGATTCATCAAACAAGTCCTGAACTTATAATAATAATAACAATAATAATAATAATAATCTTTATTTATGTGGCACTTTTCAAACCAAAGTTACAAAGTGCTTTAGAGAAATTAACATCCTGATAAAATCAGGCAGCAAAATACGATCAGAATATGTGTGTAAAAATAATAATACGACAATAAGGTCAAACAAAATTTAAAATAATAGAAAATTAAAGCATTAAGTCCAATCAGGGGAGACGCTCTGATCAAAGTGAGTTTTAAGAAGTGACTTCATAGAAGGGACTGACTCAGCAGACCTGGTCTCATCAAGCAGGGACCTCAGAGCCCCCCCCCCCCCCCCCCCCCCGGGCTCAGGTGGAGTTAAAAGGTCTTAAATGCAGGGAGGTGCAAAGGCCCTGAAGAGCTTTAAACGTCACATCCAGGGATCCAGTGTAAGGAGGGTAAAATCAGGGTGATGAGCTCACATCTCCTGGTGTTGGTTCAAAGCCTGGCAGCAGAGTTTTGCACCAACAGAAGACGACTGTTTTTACCTGCCTGAGCCACAGAGACTTCACTGTTACAATAATCCAGGTGTGAGGATAGAAAAGCAGGTGAAAGAATCTCAGTGTCCTTAGATCTATAAACTGATCTAATTTAGGAAATGTTCCTCAAGTGATAAAAACAAGACAGCACACGTTTCAAATGTCAGGTCAATATCAAGGTCAAGGTACAGCTGGGTACCGTCAGCCTAACAATGGATAGACACACCAGGATATTTGACTATATGCCTGAGGGGCAGCATATGAAGAGAAAATACAACAGGCCCTAGCACTGACCCCTGTGGCACACCATATTTCATGTTGATCCAGAAGATGAACAATTGTCCGCTGACACTCAGAATCTCCTGTTTGACAAATAGGATGAGAACCAGTTTAAAACTGTGCCAGATAGCCCCACCCAGTGGCTCAGTCTATCTAACAGAATGTTGTGATGAACTGTGAAACGCTGCGCTGACTTCATTTCTGAAAGCATGATGGGAAAAATCCCAATCCCAAATGTCTTATTTGGCAGAGGATCAGTGACTCTTAGTTAGAAACAAACAGCTTCGAGTGCACTCAGCTGGATTATAACCTGATTCATGTTCACTGAGGAGTGCAAAGTGTCGACTCTAACTGAAATGGTTTCTTAATAAAACCAAACATTTTTCCTGTTTTTGCTCATCAACCACCCAGATAACGAAGTCTACGCCTGGGGCAACAACTCCATGGGTCAGTGTGGTCAGGGCAACTCCACCGGGCCGATCACTAAACCTAAGAAGGTTGTGGGTCTTGACGGAGTGGCCATCCAGCAGATCTCGGCAGGAACGTCTCACAGCCTGGCGTGGACTGCCCTGCCCAGAGACAGGTCAGCTGAGGCTTTAACAGATCTTTTGATGCTGTGGGCTGTCTGGATCCATCCCCAGGGATGCAGATCCTTCAGCCTGTGAAGTCCCAGACCTCTTGTTGACCCGTCCTCTCTCTGGCTCTACAGACAAGTGGTGGCGTGGCACAGGCCGTACTGTGTCGACCTTGAAGAAAGCACTTTCTCTCACCTGCGCTCGTTCCTCGAGCGTTACTGCGACGGCATCAACAGTGAGGTCCCCCCTCTCCCGTTCCCCTCCTCCAGGTGAGATCTCACCCTCAGCATCACAGTCTGTGAAGGCTGTCCGTACTTCCTGCTCCTCATGTACCGTTTGTCTTTCCTCTTCCCACAGGGAGCATCATAGCTTCCTCAAGCTGTGCCTTCGGCTTCTGTCCAATCACCTGGCTCTGGCTCTGGCGGGGGGCGTGGCCACCAGTATTCTAGGCCGGCAGGCGAGGCCCCTGAGGAACCTTCTGTTCAGACTGATGGACTCCTCTGTGCCAGATGAGATTCAGGAGGTGAGGGAGGGGGACAGGTGTAAGATCTATGCTGTAGCTCATGCTTACACTGGTTCAAGCCCTGAAATGTCAGCCTCTGGATGAACAAATGAGGACAGCACCCTGTTTTTAAAGCATCATCCTTACCTGAACTCACCTGAACCAGTCACATCATGGGTGTGTGTGTGTGTGTGTGTGTGTGTGTGTGTCTCACCAGGCGGTGATTGAGACCCTGTCAGTGGGAGCGACCATGCTGCTGCCTCCACTCAGAGAGAGGATGGAGCTCCTCCACTCCCTGCTGCCCCAGGGCCCCGACCGATGGGAGAGCCTCTCCAAAGGACAGGTACCCTGAGTTACCTTTTATACAGGTGTACAGGTACCCTGAGTTCTACAATTCTACAATTTCATTTAGCAGACGCTTTTTTCCAAAGCGACGTACAACACAAGCAAGAATTTTGACAAGAAGGAGAAACCTTATTAAGTGCGAATAAATGCTTCAGGTTGGATTTGTCACAGGTACTCTGTCACCAAGTGCCCACTAAACACAACCCCCCCCCCCTTTTTTTTTTTTTTTTTTTTTTTTTTTTTTGTGTTCTATCTAAATATCGTCCATAACTAAGATTCAGCATTCAGGAGAAATCAATATTCAGTGCTTTAATTTGTTAAGAGCTCAGTCTGAGACTTTCTGATCTGACCCCTGAGGACAAAGAGGAGAAGGGTCAGATTAAGTGCCAAAGTGTTCCCTGAACAGGTGAGTCTTCAGACCTCTCTTAAAAGTAGAAGGGGACTCTGTGGATCTTAATGAGTTGGGTAATTCATTCCACCATTTCGGTACAACAAAGGAGAAGAGTCTGGTAGAGATTTAGAGCCATGCTGGGCTGGGAGCATCAGGCGTCTCTCACAGGCAGAGCGTAGCGGGCGGGAAGGAGTGTAGACCTGGATCAGGGACTCAAGGTAGGAAGGAGCCGATTTTGTCACTGTTTTGTGAGCCAGAAGAAGAGCTTTGAATTTAATTCGAGCTGCCACTGGGAGCCAATGAAGGGAGATTAACAGCTGGGTGACGTGTGCTGTTTTGGGCAGGTTAAAGACCAGACGTGCTGCTGCATTCTGGATCATCTGCAGAGGTTTGAAAGTAGACACAGAGAGGCCTGCTAGCAGTGAGTTGCAGTAGTCAATGCGTGAAATCACAAGAGCCTGTACCAGGAGCTGTGTAGCCTGTTGTGTCAGATATGGTCTGATCCTCCTGATGTTATAGAGGGCATATCGACAGGACCGGGCAATCGAGGCCACATGAACCTTAAAGGTCAGCTGGTCATCAATCATGACACCCAGATTTCTGGCAGAGTTTGTGGGCACAAGTTGATTTGTTTCAAGCATGACACTGATGTGTGGTTGGGCAGAGGGACAGGCTGGAAGGACAATGAGCTCAGTTTGGGACAGATTTAGTTGAAGGTGGCGTTCCTTCATCCAATTGGAGATATCAGCCAGACACGCTGATATCCGAGCTGAGACAGTTGTGTCATTGGGTGGAAAAGACATGAAAAGCTGAGTGTCGTCAGCATAGCAGTGGTAAGAGAAGCCATGTGAGCGGATCACTGCACCTTTTATAGAGTTACCTTAAATACAGGTGAACAGGTACCCTGAGTTACCTTTTATACAGGTGAACAGGTACCCTGAGTTACCTTAAATACAGGTGTACAGGTACCCTGAGTTACATTAAATACAGGTGAACAGGTATCCTGAGTTACCTTAAATACAGGTGAACAGGTACCCTGAGTTACCTTAAATACAGGTGTACAGGTACCCTGAGTTACCTTAAATACAGGTGAACAGGTACCCCGAGTTACCTTAAATACAGGTGTACAGGTACCCTGAGTTACCTTAAATACAGGTGAACAGGTACCCTGAGTTACCTTAAATACAGGTGTACAGGTGAACAGGTACCCTGAGTTACCTTAAATACAGGTGTACAGGTACCCCGAGTTACCTTAAATACAGGTGAACAGGTACCCTGAGTTACCTTAAATACAGGTGTAGAGGTGAACAGGTACCCTGAGTTACCTTAAATACAGGTGTACAGGTACCCTGAGTTACCTTAAATAAAGGTGTACAGGTACCCTGAGTTACCTTAAATACAGGTGAACAGGTACCCCGAGTTACCTTAAATACAGGTGTACAGGTACCCTGAGTTACCTTAAATACAGGTGAACAGGTACCCTGAGTTACCTTAAATACAGGTGTACAGGTGAACAGGTACCCTGAGTTACCTTAAATACAGGTGTACAGGTACCCTGAGTTACTTTAAATACAGGTGAACTGGTACCCTGAGTTACCTTAAATACAGGTGAACTGGTACCCTGAGTTACCTTAAATACAGGTGTACAGGTACCCTGAGTTACCTTTAATACAGGTGTACAGGTACCCTGAGTTACTTTAAATACAGGTGTACAGGTACCCTGAGTTACTTTAAATACAGGTGAACTGGTACCCTGAGTTACCTTAAATACAGGTGTACAGGTACCCTGAGTTACCTTAAATACAGGTGAACTGGTACCCTGAGTTACCTTAAATACAGGTGTACAGGTACCCTGAGTTACCTTAAATACAGGTGTAGAGGTGAACAGGTACCCTGAGTTACCTTAAATACAGGTGAACAGGTACCCTGAGTTACCTTAAATACAGGTGTACAGGTACCCTGAGTTACTTTAAATACAGGTAAACTGGTACCCTGAGTTACCTTAAATACAGGTGTACAGGTACCCTGAGTTACTTTAAATACAGGTGTACAGGTACCCTGAGTTACCTTAAATACAGGTGTACAGGTACCCCGAGTTACCTTAAATACAGGTGTACAGGTACCCTGAGTTACCTTAAATACAGGTGTACAGGTACCCTGAGTTACCTTAAATACAGGTGAACAGGTACCCCGAGTTACCTTAAATACAGGTGTACAGGTACCCTGAGTTACCTTAAATACAGGTGAACAGGTACCCTGAGTTACCTTAAATACAGGTGTACAGGTACCCTGAGTTACCTTAAATACAGGTGAGCAGGTACCCTGAGTTACCTTTAATACAGGTGAACAGGTACCCCGAGTTACCTTAAATACAGGTGAACAGGTACCCTGAGTTACCTTAAATACAGGTGTACAGGTACCCTGAGTAACCATAAATACAGGTGAACAGGTACCCCGAGTTACCTTAAATACAGGTGTACAGGTACCCTGAGTTACCTTTAATACAGGTGTACAGGTACCCTGAGTTACCTTAAATACAGGTAAACAGGTACCCTGAGTTACCTTAAATACAGGTGTACAGGTACCCCGAGTTACCTTAAATACAGGTGTACAGGTACCCTGAGTTACCTTAAATACAGGTGTAGAGGTGAACAGGTACCCTGAGTTACCTTAAATACAGGTGAACAGGTACCCTGAGTTACCTTAAATACAGGTGTACAGGTACCCTGAGTTACCTTAAATACAGGTAAACTGGTACCCTGAGTTACCTTAAATACAGGTGTACAGGTACCCTGAGTTACTTTAAATACAGGTGTACAGGTACCCTGAGTTACCTTAAATACAGGTGAACAGGTACCCCGAGTTACCTTAAATACAGGTGTACAGGTACCCTGAGTTACTTTAAATACAGGTGTACAGGTACCCTGAGTTACCTTAAATACAGGTGAACAGGTACCCCGAGTTACCTTAAATACAGGTGTACAGGTACCCTGAGTTACCTTAAATACAGGTGTACAGGTACCCTGAGTTACCTTAAATACAGGTGTACAGGTACCCTGAGTTACCTTAAATACAGGTGTACAGGTACCCTGAGTTACCTTAAATACAGGTGAACAGGTACCCTGAGTTACCTTAAATACAGGTGTACAGGTACCCTGAGTTACCTTAAATACAGGTGTACAGGTACCCTGAGTTACCTTTAATACAGGTGAACAGGTACCCTGAGTTACCTTAAATACAGGTGAACAGGTACCCTGAGTTACCTTAAATACAGGTGTACAGGTACCCTGAGTTACCTTAAATACAGGTGAACAGGTACCCTGAGTTACCTTAAATACAGGTGTACAGGTACCCTGAGTTACCTTAAATACAGGTGTACAGGTACCCTGAGTTACCTTAAATACAGGTGTACAGGTACCCTGAGTTACCTTAAATACCCTGAGTAACAGTATGTACAGTCGAAGCTGCTCCGTGTGCCGTCCTGTTTTAACCAGGCTGCAGCGAGCATGCAGAGACATGCCAGGATCTTTATCAGGTGTGTATCGGGACACAGTTTCATCAGAGCAGACACAGTGTTCCTGTTTTTAGCTCTCAGGGCTGACGTTAAAGAGAGGGCAGAAAGTGGGTCACAGCCTGAAGGTTAAAGATGGGCCTCAGGTGTGAACATAAATTTACCTAAACCTCATTTTACAGACAGACAGCAGAGTGATGGTCGTCACTGTAACATCTGATGTAGAGAAAATAAGACAGGGATGGGATTGTTCTGCATTTTTCTGGAGCTCTGCTCCCTGAGAGGTGGCTCCTGAGAATCATGACACCTGTAAAAACAGGTTTTTAAAGAAAGGGATGATTTTATTTACCCAGAAACAGAGAGATTATAGAATCTCCTCTCTAAGAGGCACCTGGCTAAGGTAGCAGCCTCACAGCCCCCCCCCTCTCTTTAATTCAGAACAGAGAGCAGTTTCTGATGCATCACAGTAAAAAATGCTGAAATGTTGTTGTGACAGTTTTATGCTCACCCTATCTCAGGACTGCACACTTCACTTTATGCACACTTCACTTTATGCACACTTAACACATGCTGATTTGCACTATTTGCATTAATTGCATTATTTGCAATACCTCATGTCTGTTCATTTCACTTTGTCCAGCCAAAATTTTGCACTACTGCTTACCTCAGGTCTGTTTATTCTGTTTATTCTGTTATACTGTTTATATTGTTAATTGTAGTATTTAAGGTAGTCTTTATTTAAGGTAGTCTCTATTTTTAAGGTAGTCTTATTTAGCTTAGTTATTGTAACTTTTTTTATTATCCTGCAGCACCGTGGGTCTGAGAGGACTGAAATTTCATTTATGCTGTGTGTCGAGCATGTATAGCATATTTGACAATAAAGTTGACTTTGACTTTGACTTTGACTTATAATTTAACGATCGTTCAAAGAATCAAAAGTCATCTGTGAAATATCGCAGGCTTTCTGTCACTTTACACCACCTCTCTAAATATGTGGGAACTGTTTCGGTTACTGCTGGTGGTCTGGTGGTCTGGTGGTCTGCTGGTCTGGTGGTCTGCTGGTCTGCTGGTCTGCTGGTCTGGTGGTCTGCTGGTTTTATTGTAGCGCCCCTCTTTGTCTGTTTGTGTCACAGAGGATGCAGCTGGACATCATCCTGACCAGCCTTCAGGATCACACACACGTGGCCTCGCTCCTCGGCTACAGCTCGCCCGCCGACGGTCCTGAGGTTCTGTCCTCAGGTCAGGGTTTTACAGCCACTCCCGACCCGATGTACGGCGCCACAGCGGGCCATCCTGACACTCACCTGGCTGAGATCCTGATGAAGACGCTGCTGAGGAACCTGGGCTTTTACACGGTGAGTGTTTGGTAGAGCTCCATCAGAGAGGGTTATTGATTCAGCGCGTGCTGATCGATGAGAAACAGAGCATACAGGATCATTATCATCCATTTAACGTGGTTACGGCGGCAGACGTCTCTCAGGCAGGAAGTCATCAGCGAGGCTCCATCTGCCTCGCCGCTCTCTGCCACGAGCTGCAGGCAGAGCATGAGTCACCTCTAATCCTTTATTATCATCACCTGCTGCTGCTTCCTGGCACAGCAGCCCGTTGTTCCTGAGCTCGCTCTCTGAAGGCTGCCTGCATCGATTGTACACACACACACACACACTTATACACTCAGGGTTATTTTAAGTGTGTGTGATTATGCAGGCCTGAGCAGTGAATGAGGTTCAGACTGCAGAGCTCTGTGTGTCTGAGTCACTGCTGCTTCTGTTTCTGTTCATGGTTTTTAATCTGCTCAGAGAGAAACTGAACCTCACTCTGTAGAAGCAGCTGCAGCGGCTCTGATGAGGGTCTGACGCCTGAAATTTAAGATGAAAGTTGATCAAATTCATCCTGAAGTTTGATGATGATGATGATATGGTCGGACATTTTTAAAGGTTGTTAGTAAATAATTTAACAGACGTATTTTCAGGGTTTAGTTTCTTGAGCAGCGTTATTTCCACCAGCTTGTTATGCTCCTCCTGTGAGCCTGGATCTGTTTAATCTGCTCTGTGTCCGTCATGACCAGGTGTTCAGCACATGCAGCTCACCTGAGGCGACTGTCACGCACACACTTACACCTGTTTCATTAAAGCTGCAGGTGTTCATGTCTGATTTCTCTGTGTTTCTGCGTGTTCCTGTGTGTTTCTGCGTGTTCCTGTGTGTTTCTGCGTGTTCCTGTGTGTTTCTGCGTGTTCCTGTGTGTTTCTGCGTGTTCCTGTGTGTTTCTGCATGTTTCTGCGTGTTCCTGTGTGTTTCTGCGTGTTCCTGTGTGTTTCTGCGTGTTTCTGCGTGTTCCTGTGTGTTTCTGCGTGTTTCTGCGTGTTCCTGTGTGTTTCTGCGTGTTTCTGCGTGTTCTTCAGGATCAGGCCTTCGGTGAGCTGGAGAAGAACAGTGATAAGCTGCAGCAGGGCACGTCCTCGTCCGACAGCAGCCAGCCTGCTCACCTGCACCAGCTGCTGTGCTCCCTGCAGAAACAGCTGTTAGCGTACTGCCACATCAACTCTGTCACAGAGGTACGGCCCTCCTCCTCCTCCTCCTCCTCCTCCTCCTCCTCCTCCCTCTCCTCCTCCTCCTCCTTCCTCTCCTCTTCCTCCTCCTCCTCCTCCTCCTTCCTCTCCTCTTCCTCCTCCTGCTCCTCCTCCTCCTCCCTCTCCTCCTCCTCAACTCAACTCAACTCAACTCAACTCAACTCAACTCAACTCAAACTTTATTTATAGAGCTCCTCCTCCCTCTCCTCCTCCTCCTCCTTCCTCTCCTCTTCCTCCTCCTCCTCCTCCTCCCTCTCCTCCTCCTCCTCCTCCTCCCCCTCCTCCTCCTCAACTCAACTCAACTCAACTCAACTCGAACTTTATTTATAGAGCTCCTCCTCCTCCTCCCCCTCCTTCTCCTCCTCCTCCTCCCTCTCCTCCTCCTCCTCCTCCCTCTCCTCCTCCTCCCTCCTCCCTCTCCTCCTCCTCCTCCCTCCTCCCTCTCCTCCTACTCCTCCTCCTCCCTCTCCTCCTCCTCCTCCTCCCTCTCCTCCTCCTCAACTCAACTTAACTCAACTCAAACTTTATTTATAGAGCTCCTACTCCTCCTCCCCCCTCCTCCTCCTGCTCCTCCTCTCCCTCCTCCTCCTCCTCCTCCTTGGTAGCTCCATGCGGTGATGTTGGAAGTGTTGTTGCTCCATCTTGGCGCCCTCTCAGGCTGTAGACGCGGGTCTTGTGATGTTGGATTTGATGGGTTGTTTACTGTCTTCAGAGGTCACATGGTTTGTTTGTGATGATGTTTAATGACGTTAGATTCTCCCTGAACAGCTGATACACAACACAGAATCCTCACATGTTTTAGTTCTTTGGACGAGTGGATTTTATTTGTCGGCCATATTTCAGAATAAATGAATCATACTGATGTGAAAAGCATGAGTTTGTTGAGGTTAAAATGTGACGTCTTTGATGAAGTGATTCATCAGATTCATACCAATAGAAACTGTGCTAAGGTTTATAACCAAAGGCTTAAAGGGTTAAACTCCTCATGTCTCTGTTTGTCTCCGTGCAGAACTCCAGCAGCGTGGCTTTACTCCACAAACACCTGCAGCTCCTGCTGCCTCACGCCACCGACATCTTCTCCCGCTCGGCCGCCCTGATCAAAGAGAGCTCGTGGAACGGCAGCATACGGGAGAAACTGCAGGGTGAGAAGGACAGGAGACGCTCTGAGCGCCGCGCTTCATCCTGCAGACACAGACAGTTTAGTTTCAGTTTAATGAAGGAATAAAGAAGTGATCTCTCTCTGATCTCAGAGTATAGATCTTCAAGATGAATCTGTTAATTTACACTGGGAGTTCTGATTGAGATCACACATTAGAGACAAAGCAGAGCGTGTAAATGAAGACAGTTCTTCAGGTTCTCTCTTCTGTTCTGTGGTTGAGTGTCGTCAGTCTGTCTCATGTTGGACTTCAGGTTAAAGCAGAATAAAAACAGACAGAAGAACAAACACACCAGAGCGCCGGCGCTCCCCTTTACAAGTTCAATTACCGTAACTCTTCAACTGTTTGGGCAAGAGAAAAAAGGCAAACGGTTACAGTCTCTCCTCCTGTCTCTCCTCCTGTGTCCTGTCTCTCCTCCTGTGTCCTGTCTCTCCTCCTGTCTCCCGTCTCTCCTCCTGTCTTCTGTCTCTCCTCCTGTGTCCTGTCTCTCCTCCTGTCTCCCTCCTGTCTCTCCTCCTGTCTCTCCTCCTGTCTCCCGTCTCTCCTCCTGTCTTCTGTCTCTCCTCCTGTGTCCTGTCTCTCCTCCTGTCTCTCCTCCCGTCTCCCTCCTGTCTCTCCTCCTGTCTCTCCTCCTGTCTCCTGTCTCTCCTCCTGTGTCCTGTCTCTCCTCCTGTGTCCTGTCTCTCCTCCTGTCTCTCCTCCTGTCTCCTGTCTCGCCTCCCGTCTCCCTCCTGTCTCTCCTCCTGTCTCCTGTCTCTCCTCCTGTCTCCTGTCTCTCCTCCTGTCTCTCCTTCTGTCACTCCTCTTGTCTCTCCTCCTGTCTCCCTCCTGTCTCTCCTCCTGTCTCCTGTCTCTCCACCTGTCTCCTGCCTCTCCTCCTGTCTCTCCTCCTGTCTCCTGTCTCTCCTCCTGTCTCCTGTCTCTCCTCCTGTCTCCTGCCTCTCCTCCTGTCTCTCCTCCTGTGTCCTGTCTCTCCTCCTGTCTCCCGTCTCTCCTCCTGTCTCTCCTCCTGTCTCCTGCCTCTCCTCCTGTCTCTCCTCCTGTCTCCTGCCTCTCCTCCTGTCTCTCCTCCTGTCTCCCGTCTCTCCTCCTGTCTCTCCTCCTGTCTCCCGTCTCTCCTCCTGTCTCCCTCCCGTCTCTCCTCCTGTCTCTCCTCCTGTCTCTCCTTCTGTCTCTCCTTCTGTCTCTCCTCCTGTCTCTCCTCCTGTCTCTCCTCCTGTCTCCCGTCTCTCCTCCTGTCTCCCTCCCGTCTCTCCTCCTGTCTCTCCTCCTGTCTCTCCTCCTGTCTCTCCTCCTGTCTCTCCTCCTGTCTCTCCTCCTGTCTCCTGTCTCTCCTCCTGTCTCCTGTCTCTCCTCCTGTGTCCTGTCTCTCCTTCTGTCACTCCTCCTGTCTCTCCTCCTGTCTCCTGCCTCTCCTCCTGTCTCTCCTACTGTGTCCTGTCTTTCCTCCTGTCTCCCGTCTCTCCTCCTGTCTCTCCTCCTGTCTCCTGCCTCTCCTCCTGTCTCTCCTCCTGTCTCCTGCCTCTCCTCCTGTCTCTCCTCCTGTCTCCTGCCTCTCCTCCTGTCTCTCCTCCTGTCTCCCGTCTCTCCTCCTGTCTCTCTTCCTGTCTCCCATCTCTCCTCCTGTCTCCCTCCCGTCTCTCCTCCTGTCTCTCCTCCTGTCTCTCCTCCTGTCTCTCCTCCTGTCTCTCCTCCTGTCTCTCCTCCTGTCTCCTGTCTCTCCTCCTGTCTCCCTCCCGTCTCTCCTCCTGTCTCCTGTCTCTCCTCCTGTCTCTCCTCCTGTCTCTCCTCCTGTCTCCCGTCTCTCCTCCTGTCTCTCTTCCTGTCTCCCGTCTCTCCTCCTGTCTCCCTCCTGTCTCTCCTCCTGTCTCTCCTCCTGTCTCTCCTCCTGTCTCTCCTCCTGTCTCTCCTCCTTTCACTCCTCCTGTCTCCCTCCTGTCTCTCCTCCTGTCTCTCCTCCTGTCTCTCCTCCTTTCTCTCCTCCTGTCTCCCTCCTGTCTCCCTCCTGTCTCTCCTCCTGTCTCTCCCCCCTCCAGATGTGATCTACGTCTCAGCGGCGGGCAGCATGCTGTGTCAGATCATCAACTCGCTGCTGCTGCTTCCTGTGTCCGTGGCGAGGCCTCTGCTGAGCCACCTGCTGGACCTGCTGCCCCCCCTGGACCGCCTCAACCGGCTGCTGCCTGCAGCCGCCCCGCTGGAGGACCAGGAGCTGCAGTGGCCTCTTCACGGTGAGAGAGAGGGTCTCCTCTGAGGTCACTCTCCATGTTTCTCAGATGTTTGGTTTGGTGTTTCTGAAGTTCTGCTGAAGCTTCAAACGCTGCAGGTTTGTGAGATGTGCTGACGTTGTCTTTGCTCCGTCTCTCTCCCTCTCTCAGGTACGTCGGACTTTGCCGAGCCAGCCTCAGGTATGTCCCTGCCCCAGCCGGCTCTCTCCTGGGTCTGGTTGGTGGATCTGGAGAGGACGGTGGCTCTGCTGGTGGGTCGCTGCCTCGGCGGGATGCTTCAGGGAGCCCCGACCTCTCTGGAGGAGCAGGACACGGCGTACTGGCTGAAGACGCCGCTCTTCAGCAACGGGCTGGAAATGGAAATCCCACAGCTAGGTGAGGAGACGACGTCTCTGTGATGTCATGATGTCATGATGTCAGGGTGTATTTACTCCTGATTGTTTCCATGGTAACCTGGCCCTCTCTGTCCCTCAGACGCCTGCATCAGCTCCTTACTGGAGGCGGCTCTGTCGGGGAACGAGGAGCAGAAACCCTTCGAGTGCACGCTGCGTCCTGACCTCAGTGTGATGGTGGATCTGGCTCTGGGTTCCTCCAAAGAGCCGTCCAACAGTCTGTGGATCAACATGCAGGACTATGCCATCAGTAAAGGTCTGCGTCCTGTCCCAGTACACTGGTTCCTGTGGTTCCTGTAGTTCCTGTAGATCCTGTAGTTCCTTTGGGTCCTGTAGTTCCTGTAGATCCTGTAGTTCCTTTGGTTCCTGTAGTTCCTGTAGATCCTGTAGTTCCTGTAGATCCTGTAGTTCCTTTGGGTCCTGTAGTTCCTGTGGTTCCTGTGTTGTTGAAGTGCATTGTGGGTCCTGTAGTTCCTGAGCCGTGCTGACTGTCTTGTGTGTTTTGTGTTTCAGACTGGGACAACGCGTCTCTCAGTAATGAGTCTCTGTTGGACACCGTGTCCAGGTTCGTGTTGGCAGCTCTGCTGAAGCACACTGGGCTGCTGGGACAGGGCTGTGGAGAGGGCAGGTACGCAAACACCTGTGACATCACTATGACCAAAGACTGACTCCATGGAGTGTGATGTCAGTGGACATGGAGTCCTCTGGAGTGTCTTCATGTCTTCATCAGATCAGTATTAAAGATGATCTAACACTGCAGAGGGTCCACAGGCTGAGAGTCTGCAGTTAACAGGGTCACTCTGTAGACTGAAACACCGGCACTTCTACCAGAAGTTCCTGGAACTTCTGGTAGAAGAGCCTCTGAAGTATCAGACAGTTCATGAGCATGAAATAACAGATCCTGATCTGATGATGCAGGTTTCACACAGACTCCACTCACCTTTAAAAACAGCCACAGCTGAAACAAAGCAGATACATCACATCATGTTCTGACTGACGTCAGGACATAAAGATCATTTTAACCAGAATAACTAACAGACCACAGCAGACGTCTGGATGTGAACCAGTTGGTTCAGTCTGAATATCAGCTTTTCCTCCATGTTTGACACCTAAAGACAGAGAGAGCAGATCCATCAGTGGTCTCTGTTCAGGTCCAAAACCCTGATCTCAAAGTGAATAAACTGACAGTAAAGTTTGTGACTGTTCTTCAGATCCAGATTCTTGTTTCTCTGGAGACTAACTTTAAGCTCCTCCTCAGGTACCAGCCCTCAAAGTCCCTCGCTGAGGTTTACCGCAGCGTCTATAAGGTCAGGAACCGTCTGTTGGCCTGTAAGAACATGGACTTCATCCAGACCAGGTCGTCTTCACGGGAGAGGAGGGTGAGTTCACACACACACACACACACACACACACACACTTTCACCACCTGTCTTCAGGTCTTTCTGTTGATCCTCGTCCTTCCTCTCTCTGTTCCTGGCAGATCTCAGACAATCAGGACTCTCTGGACATGGACCCTCAGGAGCACTCCTTCACACGCACCATCGACGAGGAGGCGGAGCTTGAGGAGCGAGCCGACCGCGAGAGAGAGGAGGGGCATCAGGAGCAAGACGACGAAGAGGAGGACCGGGAGCACGAAGTCATGACTGCAGGAAGTGAGTGCTCCTGGTCTTGGTCTCTGGACTTGGTTTTATTTGGTGCTTCCTCGTGTTTGCTGTGTTAAAGAGCGCTGACAGTGTACAGTGACAGAGAGGCAGACAGGCTGAGGAGGGTTATAAACACAGACAGACAGGAAGTTGGTGCTGAGGCTTCTCCTCGTTGTGCTGCGGCGTTAGCTTTAGCTAACCTGAGCTGTCTTAGCGGGCTGATGCTTCTCTCTAACCCAGCATCCTGTGTGTGTGTGTGTGTGTGTGTTTTCTGTGTGTGTGTGTGTGTGTGTGTGTGTGTGTGTGCATCCCGCACTGCACAGAAATCTTTCAATGTTTCCTCTCAGCCCGGGAGGTCGCACGCAGCCGGGACAGAGAGCGAGCCAGCAGCAGCACCGGACTGGGCTCCGGCTCCGTTTCCAGGAGCGGAGGAGGAGGAGGAGGGGGAGAGGAGGACTCGGTTCTGTCTCAGGAGGGGAGGAGGGGCAGTGCGGGTCTCCCAGAGGGTCAGGACCTGTACACGGCAGCCTGTAACTCTGTGATCCACCGCTGTGCCCTGCTGCTGCTCGGGGTCAGCCCCGTGCTGGGAGAGCTGAGCAAACAGAACCAGGAGGAGGGCCAGACCCAGTCCACCACGGGGACACAGGAGTGTCTCAGCTTCATGACCAGGTCAGAGCCGCCACAGGGGACAGGGGGGGGGGGCGAGGGGGGGGAGAGAGGGGGGGGAGAGAGAGGGGGGGGGTGCAGGGCGTCTGTTTGTCTCATTCGTTCCAGTCACACAGGGACAAAAGCCCAAATTCACCTCTGACTCAGAAACTCAACCCACCAATCAGAGACACACACACACACACACACACACACACACACACCTGGTCAGGTGTGACTCCTCCCTGAGGCTTTATCACCTACGAGCCGCCTCATGTCTGCCGCCTGCTGCGGTCTCCTGGAGCCGCCTCTGCTCCGTCAGTAAATCCTGTCGTCATGAAGACCTGAAAGGTTCTGTACGGTGAAAGCAGCTCCAGGTACGCAGCCTCGCCCTCAGGTAAGCAGGGAAGGTGTGTCTGCTGCTCACACACAGGTTCACGGTTCAGCTCAGGGCACATCGTCACCTGGAAGCCCCCCCCCCCCCCCCCCCCCCCCTCTCTTTTTCACCTGGAACATTTTTCAGTGAGAGTTTGTGTCCTGCAGGGCAGGGTGTGACTGT
>CM061144.1:37068090-37093090 GCA_030710495.1 Labroides dimidiatus
ACTTTTCCTGACTTTTCCTGATTTTTCCTAACTTTTCCTGAGTTTTCTGACTTTTCCTGATTTTTGTGACTTTCCTGACTTTTCTGATTTTCCTGACTCTTCCTGACTTTTCCTGAGTTTTCTGACTTCTCCTGACTCTTCTGCATTTTCCTGATTTTTGTGACTTTCCTGACTTTTCTGCCTTTTCCTGACTTTTCCTGACTTTTCTGACTTTTCCTGATTTTTCCAAACTTTTCCTGACTTTTCTGACTTTTCCTGATTTTTCCTAACTTTTCCTGAGTTTTCTGACTTTTCCTGATTTTTCCTGACTTTTCTGACTTTTCCTGATTTTTTCCTAACTTTTCCTGACTTTTCTGACTTTTCCTGATTTTTGTGACTTTCCTGACTTTTCTGATTTTCCTGACTCTTCCTGACTTTTCCTGAGTTTTCTGACTTCTCCTGACTCTTCTGCATTTTCCTGATTTTTGTGACTTTCCTGACTTTTCTGACTTTTCCTGACTTTTCCTGACTTTTCCTGACTTTTCCTGACAGATTGTGATTGGATGTTAGTTTCAGCTGTCCTCTCGTGACTGGGTGGCTCAGGAAAGAGGTTTATATCAGGTGTGAACAGGACGCTCAGTTCTCGGTACAGGCCTGGTCCCATTCCACCTCTGGGCTGCAGCATTTGGGTTTCTCCATACCGGCTCATGAAGGCTTGTGCTGCATGAAGAGTCAGCGTTCAGCCGGCTCATCTGGAGAGGAGCTCCTCTGCAGCAGTAGCACGTCACAGACCTCAGAGCGCTTAAAGCCACATCCATCAGTAGAGTCGTCCTCTTTGTGGGTCTGAAAGGCTTCTCCTCGTCTCTCCTCCTGTCTGCAGGTTTCCTCCACAGCTCTCCGGACTCTCTGGCCGAGTCCTGGTTCCGAGCCAAGCTGAGCCGGCAGCGGAGCTACAGTTCGGCCCACTCCTACGAGGAGTCGGACCTGGACCTGAGCCGCTCGCTGGGCATCCACGCTCTCATCGACAACATGGTGAGCTTCATCAGCGGGGACGTGGGGCTGGCTCCGGCCTTCAAGGAGCCCGAGGAGAGCATGTCCACCAGCCCACAGGCCACCATCCTGGCTATGGAGCAGCAGCAGAGCCGGGCCGAGGTGAGGGACCTGCTCTGGACCTGCTCTGGACCTGAAGCTCGCTACCAAAACCACTTAAAGCAAAACAGGAAAATATCCCGATGATTAATCCTGGTGTGTTGAATCTGCAGCTGCGGTTGGAGGCGCTCCATCAGATCGTGGTGTTGATCTCCGGCATGGAGGAGAAGGGCAGCCAGCCCGGGATGGCAGACCGAGCCAGCAGCGCCTTCCAGTCCTCGTCCCTGCTCACCTCCGTCAGGCTGCAGTTCCTGGCGGGATGTTTCGGGCTCGGCACGGTCGGCACCGGAGGGCTGAAGAGGGAGAGCGTGCAGCTGCATCACTACCAGGTACGAGCTGCTGAGGTGACTTCAGCTGCAGGTTTGATTTAAAGACATGAAGTAAGTTCAGACTGACTGACTCGTCTAACGGTCAGAAGAAGACAGTGACAACGGTCACTGAGCGGCTTTACTCCACAGCCTGTTCCAGGAGACACTTTGTCACCTGAGAGCCTTTATGACCTGCGTGTGGTTTTACCTGCAGGATGGTGTGAAAGCTGCAAAGAGGAGCATCCAGATGGAAATCCAGACAGCGGTTCATAAGATCTACCAGCAGCTGTCCGTCACCCTGGAGCGGGCGCTGCAGGCCAACAAGCATCACATCGGTAAGCTCCGCTACCAGCCTCACCTGGTGCTTCAGTGACAGATTCAGGTCACAGAGTTCCTCCAAAGAACACGTCTGACATCCATCATGAGGCACTGAGGCAGCAGCACGTGTGTGTGTGTGTGTGTTTAAACACATGTTAACAGAATCCAGGGCCTCTTCAGAGCAGGTTCAGTCAGGTAGAACCTCTGTGCAGACTCTAACTCGTCTTCCTCTGTCCCCTCTGCTCCTCAGAAGCCCAGCAGCGCCTCCTGCTGGTGACCGTGTTCGCTCTGAGCGTGAGGTACCAGCCCGTGGACGTGTCTCTGGCCATCTCCAGCGGGCTGCTGAACGTCCTGTCTCAGCTCTGCGGCACAGAGACCATGCTGGGCCAGCCGCTGCAGCTGCTGCAGAAACCAGGAGTGTCTCAGCTCAGCACGGCGCTCAAAGTGGCGTCCACGCGCCTGCTGCAGATCCTCGCCATCAGCACGGGGTGAGCGCCTCAGGAGCTGTGGAGCTGGAGGAGTCGGCGCTTACATGGATACACGGTCAGACATGTTTTCTTTTTAACTTTCAGGACGTATGCAGACAAGCTGAGTCCTAAGGTGGTCCAGTCCCTGCTGGACCTGCTCTGCAGTCAGCTGAAGAACCTGCTGTCTCAGGCCGGGGTCAGTCTGCTCGCTGCCGGGAAAGACCCCGAGGACAACAAACAGGAGGACGGAGCGGACTCTGAGAGGAAGGACTTCAGAGGTGAGGAAGGATCCAGATCTTTGTTCCTTTGTTTTCTGTGTAACGATCGAAGCTGAAGTAGTTCAGGGTTCCTCTCTCAGGATCTGGTCTGTGTCCTGCTCTCCTGTTTCAGACTGGATCTTCTAACCCTTATTGTTTCTGTTCTCCAGCTCTGATCCGAAAGCAGCACACCGCCGAGCTCCACCTCGGAGACTTCCTCGTCTTCCTGCGCAGAGTCGTCTCCTCCAAAGCCATCCAGTCCAAGATGGCGTCCCCCAAATGGACCGAAGTTCTGCTCAACATCGCTGCTCAGAAGTGCTGCTCAGGTACGAAGCGCTCAGGTAATGTTGGTTTAACTTTGAGGAGCTTCTGGTTTGACCTGTTGGTGGTTTCATGTTAGGGGTCCCTCTGGTGGGCAACCTGAGGACTCGTCTGCTGGCTCTTCACGTCCTGGAGGCCATCCTGCCCGCCTGTGAGGCCAACATGGAGGACGATCAGATGACGCAGGTGTGTGTCTCACTCCTCTCCTCACCTGTCTGTAATCAGACGTGCTGTGGGTCTGTAACCTGACGTGTTCCTCCTCCAGGTGGTGGAGCGTCTCTTCTCGCTGCTCTCAGACTGCATGTGGGAAGCTCCCATCGCTCAGGCCAAACACTCGATCCAGATCAAAGAGAAGGTCCAGGAGCTCAAACTCCAGGTGTGACCCCAGCTTCATCCTCTCACCTGTACGTCTGTGTGTTTATGTAGTGAGTGACGGTTTGATTCCTCCTCAGGGAGAAGCCGAGGAGGAGGACGAGAACCTGCCCATCCAGGAGGTGTCCTTCGACCCCGAGAAGGCTCAGTGCTGCGTGGTGGAGAACGGGCAGGGCCTGACCCACGGCAGCGGGGGCAAGGGGTACGGCTTGGCCTCCACGGGGATCTCCTCAGGGTGCTACCAGTGGAAGGTGAGACCCCGCCCACAGATTGACCTGTTTATAACACGTCATTAACATGTTAATAACATGTTTTTAACCTGTTCATAACATGTTAATAACCACAGATTGACCTGTTCATAACATGTTAACGACCACAGATTGACCCGTTCATAACATGTTAACAACCACAGATTGACCCGTTCATAACATGCTAACAACATGTTTTTAACCTGTTCATAACATGTTAACAACGACAGATTGACCCGTTCATAACATGTTAACGACCACAGATTGACCCGTTCATAACATGCTAACAACATGTTTTTAACCTGTTCATAACATGTTAACAACGACAGATTGACCTGTTCATAACATGTTAACGACCACAGATTGACCCGTTCATAACATGCTAACGACCACAGATTGACCCGTTCATAACATGCTAACAACATGTTTTTAACCTGTTCATAACATGTTAACAACCACAGATTGACCCGTTCATAACATGTTAACGACCACAGATTGACCCGTTCATAACATGTTAACGACCACAGATTGACCCGTTCATAACATGTTAACAACTACAGATTGACCCGTTCATAACATGTTAACGACCACAGATTGACCCGTTCATAACATGTTAACGACCACAGATTGACCCGTTCATAACATGTTAACGACCACAGATTGACCCGTTCATAACATGTTAACGACCACAGATTGACCTGTTCATAACATGTTAACGACCACAGATTGACCCGTTCATAACATGTTAATAACATGTTTTTAACCTGTTTATAACATGTTAACAACCACAGATTGACCTGTTCATAAAATGTTAACAACATGTTCATAACATGTTTTTAACCTGTTCATATTTAATAACCTGTTCCTAACATTTTCATAACATGTTATGAACATGTTTTAACCAATTTTAACCAATTCATAACATGTTAACATGTAAGTAACGTGTAAATAACATTTAATAACATGCCAAACAAGTTTACATGTTCAAAGAGGTTAACAACATGGTAATAACTTGTTGATACTTTGTCAATGATGTGTTAACGTGTTAGTAACATGTTAATACTGTGTTAATAACATTTAACAACATGCATTTTAACACCCCCCCCCGTTCCCTCCTCTATCTGCTGTCCTGTCCTCTCAAAAAAAATAAAGGCATTAAAAGCCCTACCAAAACATGTTAGCAGTGTGTTAACATCTTAATAGCGTGTTAGTAACATGTCAGTAACATGTCAGTAAGGTGTTAATAACGTAGCGTGACACTGTGGCTCTGAACGTTGTCTCTTTCAGTTTTACATCGTGAAGGAGAACCGAGGGAACGAGGGGACGTGCGTTGGAGTTTCCCGATGGCCCGTTCACGACTTCAACCACCGCACCACGTCAGACATGTGGCTGTATCGAGCGTACAGCGGGAACCTTTATCACAACGGAGAGCAGACGCTCACTCTCAGCAGCTTCACGCAGGGAGACTTCATCACCTGCGTGCTCGACATGGAGGCCAGGACCATCTCCTTTGGCAAGAACGGAGAGGTGAGCGATCAGAGAGTGAGAGAGTGAGAGAGTGAGAGAGCAGCAAGATCAGAGAGTGAGAGAGCAGCTGATCTGTGTCAAACAGCAGGAACTCAAACCTGAGACAGGAACACACAGGAGTCAGAGTGAAACCTGCAGAGAGCTGACAGAGCAGCTTTAAATCGTGTTATCAGGAAGCCTTCACTAACAGGGCTCAGGGACTTCTCTGTCCACCTGTAAACACCAGCAGGAGTTCACCCTCCAGGTTTTTAGACGAGTTAACAAACAGAACCAGGACAGAAAGTGTTTCCTGCTCTCAGTGACTCTTCACTGTTTTATGGTTTCCAGGAGCCGAAGCTGGCGTTCGAGGACGTTGATGCCACAGAGCTGTATCCCTGCGTCATGTTTTACAGCAGCAACCCTGGAGAGAAGGTAAGAGCTCCACATGTTCACCTGAGCCGCAAACACATCAACACACACGCAACATGAGGACTCACTGGGCTCAGACGTGCAGCGAGGGCGTCTTTGTTTCAGGTCCTTTAAGGGGACGCATCAGTTCACTGCTTCAGGACTCTGAGGGGTTCTCAGTCCATCAGGACTCACCTCATCCTCACCTGATACTCAGCTGGAAGGATTCATTCCTATTCATGCATCTGAACCTTCTGTGGCTTTGATTTATAGGAGGAACTTTTTGACTTTCAGGTAAATTTTGAGCCAAACGTGTCGCCGTGGTGATCGTGTTGAGAGCGTTTCTGGGATGGAGGAAGAGGGAGGGAGGGTGTCACAGAGGCAGGAGCAGGTTTTTGGTGGTTTGAGTGCATCAAACCGACTTTAGTGAAGTTAAATGTGAGGGGAAAACCGGACTGAGCGTTTCAAAGTTGACTTGAAGTGTTTTGAAGGTTTTGACCACCAAAAACATCCTGATTGGACCCAGAAACACCCTCCCTCCCATCTTTGATTCTTTCTGCTCAGTCCTGGAGCGGGTGCCCGTCTGGACGTGGTCTGACTCCTTCCTGTCTGTCTTCTTGGATTGTGGATTTAAGGCTCCGTCTGTCCATGTACTCTGATTATCTTCCAGGTGAAAATCTGTGACATGCAGATGAGAGGGACGCCTCGAGACCTCCTGCCCGGTGACCCCGTTTGCAGCCCCATGGCCACCGTACTGGCTGAGGCGACCACGCAGCTGATCCGGATCTTACACCGCACCGACCACTGGACCCACCGCATCAACAAGACCATGATCGAGCGGCTCCACAAGATCAAGCCCTGCTTCAGAGACTCAGCCAGCATGTCTGGAAGCGGCGGAGGTCAGAGGCTGAAGAAGAGTCGCTCGGTGCAGAGCCGAGAGGAGCACGACGCCCAGAGAGAGAGCCAGGACACGCCCACCAGGACGGAGGAGGAGCGAGGTCGCCACGGGAGGCAGCACGGTCTCGGGGAGCTGTCTGAGCTCCACCTGAGGACGCTCTGCACCGAGGTGTGGCCGGTCCTCGCCATCATAGGAGGGGCGGACGCCGGGCTGCGTGTCGGGGGGAGATGTGTGCACAAGCAGACGGGGAGGCACGCGACGCTGCTGGGCGTGGTGAAGGAAGGAAGCACGTCGGCGAAGGTGCAGTGGGACGAGGCCGAGATCACCATCAGGTACTGTGCTGAGAGTTTACCTACAGAGACACCTGTACGCCGCACACACACACACACACACACACACACACACACACACACATACACACACACACACACACACACACACAGGCTCCAGGTGTTATATGTTAACCTGGAGTGAATTCCCTCAGATATAACAGACGAAAAGATGCTCAGACTGAAAGTGTCCATCACAGAGGAGCAGCTGACGTCTCTCCTCATTGTTTACACGTTTGATGATAATCAGGCCTGAAAACATCCAAAACGTGGTAACCGTAAAGAGTCGTGTATAACGTGTCCCGCTATCTGCTCCGTTTGTGAAGACTTTAACCCTTCAAGTGCTTTTTGACAACAGTCCTCGTCTATCAAACGTGCGTACGAGCAAAAAATGTGTGTACGCAGAAATCCCACAGCAGGTCTGAGTCCGTGTGCGCAGCTTTCTGTGACGGCTCAGATACACCTGATGCGTCTCTGGTCCGGCTCCAGAAACAGGAAGGTTGTGTATCTGCTGCTACCTGCCGGAGCAGGGCAGCAGCAGGACCACAACGGAGCAGATCCAGTGTGAGATGACACAGACTTGAAACCTCTGATCAGCTGAACTGTGAACATTTCGGGGTGTGTTATTTAAAGTCCAATTTTCAACACCTGATCAGGTGTACGCTGTGATTGGCTCACATGTAAATGTTGCTGGAAGCTCGTTTCTACACCAAACTTTGCACCAGTTTCCACGCCGGCTTGGTTTTTGAAGGCCGGGGTCTATTTGGCTCAGTTGAACGTTGAAGGGCCTTAAAAGCTGCACAGTCATCCAGAGAACCAGACCCTCAGGGTTTCATCAAACATCACTTCATTATCAGACACGTTTGAGGTCAACTCTGCACTTCATGCACGTTGTTGAGTTCTGCTTTGAGTCCTGCAGCTCTGTTTGAGTTTGCACTGAGCTCACCGTGCTGCTGCATGTCTGAACTGTGATGACTGTAACACCTGTCCTCTCTGCTGTCAGATCACCTGACAGACCGTCTAACAGCCCTGCTCTGCATGTCTCTGCTGTACTAACAGTCTGTGCTCATGAGCTTTTAGTGTCACACACCAAGCTGAGTGTTTCCTCACATCACTCTCACCCTGTATCACTCTGTATCACCCTGTATCACTCTGTATCACCCTGTTCACTCTGTGTCACCCTGTTCACTCTGTATCACCCTGTTCACTCTGTGTCATTCTGTTCACTCTGTATCACTCTCCATCACTCTCCATCACTCTGTATCACCCTGTTCACTCTGTGTCATTCTGTTCACTCTGTATCACTCTCCATCACTCTCCATCACTCTGTATCACCCTGTTCACTCTGTGTCATTCTGTTCACTCTGTATCACTCTCCATCACTCTCCATCACTCTGTATCACCCTGTTCACTCTGTGTCATTCTGTTCACTCTGTATATCTCTCCATCACTCTCCATCACTCTGTCTCACTCTGTATCACTCTCTGTCACTCTGTCTCACTCTCCATCACTCTGTCTCACTCTCCATCACTCTCCGTCACTCTGTATCACTCTCCATCACTCTCCATCACTCTGTCTCACTCTCCATCACTCTCCATCACTCTGTCTCACTCTCCATCACTCTCCATCACTCTGTCTCACTCTCCATCACTCTCCATCACTCTGTCTCACTCTCCATCACTCTCCATCACTCTGTCTCACTCTCCATCACTCTGTCTCACTCTCCATCACTCTCCATCACTCTGTCTCACTCTGTATCACTCTCCATCGTCTGTCTCACTCTCCATAACTGTGTCTCACTCTCCATCACTCTCCCTCACTCTGTCTCTCTCTCTCCATCACTCTGTCTCACTCTCCATCACTCTGTCTCACTCTCCATCACTCTCCATTACTCTGTCTCACTCTCAATCACTCTGTATCACTCTCCATCACTCTGTCTCACTCTCCATCACTCTGTATCACTCTCCATCACTCTGTCTCACTCTCCTTCACTCTGTCTCACTCTCCATCACTCTGTATCACTCTCCATCACTCTGTATCACTCTCCATCACTCTGTATCACTCTCCATCACTCTGTATCACTCTCCATCACTCTCCATCACTCTCCATCACTCTGTATCACTCTGTCTCACTCTCCATCACTCTGTCTCACTCTCCATCACTCTGTCTCACTCTCCATCACTCTGTATCACTCTCCATCACTCTGTATCACTCTCCATCACTCTGTCTCACTCTCCATCACTCTCCATCACTCTCCATCACTCTCCATCACTCTGTATCACTCTGTCTCACTCTCCATCACTCTGTATCACTCTCCATCACTCTGTCTCACTCTCCATCACTCTGTATCACTCTCCATCACTCTGTATCACTCTCCATCACTCTGTCTCACTCTCCATCACTCTGTATCACTCTCCATCACTCTGTATCACTCTCCATCACTCTGTCTCACTCTCCATCACTCTGTATCACTCTCCATCACTCTGTATCACTCTCCATCACTCTGTCTCACTCTCCATCACTCTGTCTCACTCTCCATCACTCTGTCTCACTCTCCATCACTCTGTCTCACTCTCCTTCACTCTGTCTCACTCTCCATCACTCTGTATCACTCTCCATCACTCTGTCTCACTCTCCATCACTCTGTATCACTCTCCATCACTCTGTCTCACTCTCCATCACTCTGTATCACTCTCCATCACTCTGTCTCACTCTCCATCACTCTGTCTCACTCTCCATCACTGTGTCTCACTCTCCATCTCTCTCCATCACTCTGTCTCACTCTCCATCACTCTGTCTCACTCTCCATCACTCTTTATCACTCTGTATCACTCTCCATCACTCTGTCTCACTCTCCATCACTCTGTATCACTCTCCATCACTCTGTCTCACTCTCCTTCACTCTGTCTCACTCTCCATCACTCTGTATCACTCTCCATCACTCTGTATCACTCTCCATCACTCTGTCTCACTCTCCATCACTCTGTCTCACTCTCCATCACTCTGTATCACTCTCCATCACTCTGTCTCACTCTCCATCACTCTCCATCACTCTCCATCACTCTGTCTCACTCTCCATCACTGTGTCTCACTCTCCATCACTCTCCATCACTCTGTATCACTCTCCATCACTCTGTCTCACTCTGTATCACTCTCCATCACTCTGTCTCACTCTCCATCACTCTCCATCACTCTCCATCACTCTGTCTCACTCTGTATCACTCTCCATCACTCTGTCTCACTCTCCATCACTGTCTCACTCTCCATCACTCTCCATCACTCTGTCTCACTCTCCATCACTGTGTCTCACTCTCCATCACTCTCCATCACTCTGTATCACTCTCCATCACTCTGTCTCACTCTGTATCACTCTCCATCACTCTGTCTCACTCTCCATCACTCTCCATCACTCTGTCTCACTCTCCATCACTCTGTCTCACTCTCCATCACTCTTCATCACTCTGTCTCACTCTCCATCACTCTGTCTCACTCTACATCACTCTACATCACTCTCCATCACTCTGTCTCACTCTCCATCACTCTACATCACTCTGTCTCACTCTCCATCACTGTGTCTCACTCTCCATCACTCTGCATCACTCTGTCTCACTCTCCATCACTCTGTCTCACCCTCCATCACTCTACATCACTCTACATCACTCTCCATCACTCTGTCTCACTCTCCATCACTCTACATCACTCTGTCTCACTCTCCATCACTCTGTCTCACTCTCCATCACTCTACATCACTCTGTCTCACTCTCCATCACTCTTCATCACTCTGTCTCACTCTCCATCACTCTGTCTCACTCTACATCACTCTGACACAGAGTGATGTAGAGTGACAGAGTGACACTATACATCACTCTGTATCTCTCTGACTTGTTGCCTCTTTATGAACCCATTTCTCTCTCTCCCCCTCTCTCTCTCTCTCTCCCTCACTCTGTCTCTCTTTCTCTCTCTCACTCTCTCTCTCTCTCTCTCTCTCTCTCTGCACGGCTGAGTTAACCCTCGAGTGGCCCGATCATTCCCTCTCTGAGTTTGTGTGGCATGTTGTGCTCTCTCTCTCTCTCCTGCCCTGTCCCTCACCTTGTTTCCTTCCCTTGTCTCCTTCACTCTCCACTCCGTCCTATTAAAGCTTCCCAACTTTCTGGTCGCCTAGTGACACTCCCCTCTACAACCTGGAGCCCTGTGAGCCGCTGCCCTTCGACGTGGCTCGTTTCCGTGGCCTCACCGCCTCGCTGCTGCTGGACCTCACCTACCTCACCAGCATCCACGAGGAGACGGCCGCCAAGCTCAGCGCGCGGCGCCACGAGAAGAAGCATCGCAACGCGGCGTCGACGGGGCACGAGCCAATGGGTAGCGAGGAGAAAGCGGAGAGCGAGGGAAACAACCGCAGCGAACATAAAGAAGCCTCACCTGGAGGAAACACCATGACCTCTGACCTCCGGGTGTCCCACAGTCTGGACGAGGTGAAAGCACACGTGGCGCCGAACTCGAAGTCAGAGAGCGAGATTTCCTCCGTGGTCAGCGGAGGGAACGAGACTCTCTTCACCACGGCTCCTCAAACGCCGGCTGAAGGGAGGAAGAAAGGTCACGAGCACGCCGGCTCTCGCAGTCACGAGCACTCTCCGTCCTCCATCGCCACGCAGTCGGAGATCCACGCCGTGCAGCTGTCCTACCTTTACCTGGGCGCCATGAAGACGCTGAGCGCCCTGCTGAGCTGCAGCAAGTACGCCGAGCTGCTGCTCATACCAAAGGTACAGCAGACGGTTATTTAGTCATCAGTGCAGGTGTGAAAGGAGAGTGGATCACTTCAGGTGGAAGAGTGAAAATAAAGAATTCATCCTGTTTTCACCTCTGCAACCACTTCCTCTCTCTCTCTCTCTCCCTCTCTCTCTCTCTCTCTCTCTCTCTCTCTCTCTCTCTCTCTCTCTCTCTCTCTCTCTCTCTCGTTCAGGTGTTACCTGAAGCAGCTCCCAGCGGACACAACGCCGATCTGAACACCAGCTCCAGCGCCGCGCCGTCCGCCACCTCCCCCGTGTGTCAGGAGGAGGTGGAGATGCGAGCGGCTCTGCAGTTCCTCATGCGTCACATGGTGAAGCGGGCGGTGATGCGCTCGCCCATCAAGCGAGCTCTGGGATTGGCCGACCTGGAGAGGGCTCAGGCCATGATCTACAAGCTGGTGGTGAACGGGCTGCTGGAGGAGCCGAGCGGAGGGAAGACCAAACCTGGTGAGACGGAAACCATCTTTAAGGAGTGGGTTCAGGGTCTGTCATCAGCAGGTGCACTGCTAACAGAGTCTGGTCCTGGTCCTGGTCCTGGTCCTGGACCTGGAGCTGGGATGTGAACCCCCTCAGTCAGCGTGTAGATATGGTCTATTCCACAGGAACATGGAGTCCTCCTCTGATCAGTTCTCTGCTGTCTTCCTCCCCCAGGTGTGAGGACTGAGCCTGAGGGTGAGGCAGAGGGCACAGAGGGGGAGCAGTCAGCTCAGACCCCCGTCACCACCAGCCCCTCAGCCTCCAGCACCACCTCCTTCATGAGCTCCTCCCTGGAGGACACCACCACGGCCACCACCCCGGTTACCGACACAGAGACCGTCCCGGCCTCAGAGTCCCCGGGGGTCATGCCGCTCAGCCTGCTGAGGTGAGGTCACGGCGCCGAGCGCTCTCTCTGGACTCTGCTGTGAGGTGTTTGTGTCACGTGATCGATTTAACCTTCGTGTTTGATTTTCAAACAGACAAATGTTCTCCAGTTACCCCACCACCACGCTGGTCCCCACACGGCGAGCTCAGACTCCTCCGGTGTCCTCTCTGCCAACGTCTCCGTCAGACGAGGTGGGGCGCAGGCAGAGTCTCACCTCCCCGGACTCTCAGCCCAACAGACAGCAGAACAGAACCGGAACCTGTGAGTCCTCCAGACCGTCACGCACAGAAAGATCAGACCAGAGAGCAGCAGGTCGTCTCTGTGGAGTTTATCACAGCTGAGGGCGCCTCCTCTGGCCAGCAGGGGGCGAGCCTGTGCTGTCACAGCTGAGGGCGCCTCCTCTGGCCAGCAGGGGGCGACCCTGTGCTGTCACAGCTGACAGAGTCTCCTCTGGCCAGCAGGGGGCGACCCTGTGCTGTCCCTTTAAGGACTTCCTGTTGTTCTGAGCTGGTTTTAGACACACTGGTTCAAAGTTAGTTTGCAGGTTGAACTTTCGTCCTTTCCTCATGGTAACTCATCGTGTGCTGCTTGTTTCCTTCAGCGCTGTCCGACCCCAGCAGCAGGCTGTCCACCTCTCCTCCTCCTCCCGCCATCGCCGTGCCGCTCTTAGAGATGGGTTTCTCTCTGCGTCAGATCACCAAAGCTCTGGAAGCCACCGGTCGGTCTCTCTGCAGCTCGCCGTCCTCGCTCTGCTGTTGTTTGGTACGTTGAGGCTCAGGTGTGTGTGTGTGTGTGTGTGTGTGTCGTCTCAGGTGCTCGAGGAGAAGCAGACGCTCAGAACATCACGGTGCTCGCCATGTGGATGATAGAACACCCCGGCACCGAGGACGAGCACGACGAGCCACACACCCGAGGCGGCAGCGTCGGAGGAGAAGGGTCGGACTCGTCCTGCCCCGGGGCTACGGCCTCCTCTGGAGGGAAATCCATGGAGCGCAGCTCGTACCTGTGCTCACCTGGAGACATCGCCAGCGCCGACGCGTCAGAGATGGAGGAGGGCTTCAGTGAGAGGTGAGGAACAGAACGACATCCAGAAAACCAGGAAACATTCTGTAACTCATCAGGCGCCAAAAACAAGATCCAACAAGGACTTAAATCTGAAGAGCAGCTCAGACTGAGGCTGGTTTAACTTACACCACAGGGTCCAGATGATTAGATATCAAAGATCGATCGATTGATTGATCAGAGCCTGTTTTAAACCAGCACAGGAAACCAGAGCAGATATTCAAATCAGAAACTTCTTCAGCAGATTCTTCAAAGTTTTTGTGCTGAAAAATAAAGTTTGCTCAGATTTCCCTGAATAACTTTTTTTTTTCCCATCAGTTTAAAGATTTTAAGACTCGTTTGTCTTCATTTGAAGATGCTTCTGTTTTTCTTTTTCAATAAAAACGTGATGAACTTGTGTGAAAGTGAAAGTCCTGATCCTGATCCTGATCCTGATCCTGATCCTGTAAAAACAGGACGAACGTCCTTTAAGGACCTGCGGTCACAGTTTGATCAGCAGAGGAGAGTAAAGAGGTTTCATCAGACTTGCTGTGTGATCTGTTTTTGTCCTCTGCAGTCCTGAGGGTCTGGACCAGGACTCTGCCTCGGCCTCCAGCGGCGCCCCCCTCAGAGGACGCTCTGCAGCCGGCAGGAAGCATCGCTTCGACCTGGCTGCTCGCACGCTGTTGGCTCGTGCAGGTGAGGCTGGTTTCTGTCCTCCTCTGTGTCTGTGAGAGAAACTCTTCCTCCACTCCTCACCTCTTCCTCTCCTCCTCCTCCTCCTCCTCCTCCTCCTCCTCAGCCGGTCTGTACCGCTCCGTGCAGGCCCACCACAGCCAGTCCCGGCGGGAGGTCCCGTCCCTGCAGCAGCAGCAGGACCCGGGCGCCCTGTACGACTTCAACCTGGACGAGGAGCTGGAGATGGACCTGGACGAGGAGACCATGGAGGCCATGTTCGGGCAGGACTTGGCCTCTGACACCGACATTCTGGGAATGTGGATCCCGGAGGTACTGGACTGGCCAACATGGGTGTGTGTGCCTTTTGCTCTTGCTTGAGGGCTGCTGTCATTCTGCTCTTTACCCACAATGCATCACTTCTCATGCACAGTTTACGCGCAGCTTCACTAACAGCATGAAAAGATAAACTGGTGTCTGTGCTGCTGTAAAAACTCTGTCATGCTTCTGATTCATCGTCCTCACGCTGCGGCCTGCTCGTCTGATGCCTAACACCTGCCTCCTCCTCTGTGTGTGTGTGTGTGTGTGTGTGTGCTGTAAATGTGTGTGTGTGTATATAAACCTCCTCTCCCTCGCAGCACGTGTGTGAGACTGACGACAGAGACGAGGTGGTGGTGTGTGAGCTGTGTGAGGCCAACGTGGCGAACTTCAACCAGCACATGAAGAAGAGTCACCCGGGCTGCGGGCGCAGCGCCAACCGGCAGGGTTACCGCAGCAACGGCTCGTACGTGGACGGCTGGTTCGGAGGCGAGTGTGGCAGCGGGAACCCGTACTACCTGCTGTGTGGAGCCTGCCGAGAGAAATACCTGGCCATCAAGAGCAAAACCAAAGTCCCCGTGGTGGAGAGGTAGGCACACCTGAGCACACGGGGAGGATCAGCTGATCCGGTGCTCGGAGGTCATGAGGTCATGAGGTCATGTTGCTCCTTGACTTTTTGCTGCCGTGGTGTCATTTGACTGTGTGCTGTGTCCTCAGGTATAAAGGTCAGGCTCCAGACCTCCTGGGAAAGCAGGACAGCGTCTACGAAGGTCAGACTGACTGACTGTCTGTTTTCATGGTGCTGATGTTTCTCTTCTTCGTCTGTTCTGCCGCCTGTTAACGTTTCCTCGTCTCCTGCAGAGGACTGGGACATGCTGGATGTGGATGAGGACGAGAAGCTGACAGGAGAGGAGGAGTTTGAGCTTCTGGCCGGACCTCTGGGTCTCACCGAGCGGAGGATCGTCCCTGAAGCCGTTCAGTTCCCTGACAGTGACCCTCTGGGAGCTTCTATCGCCATGGTGACGGCCACCAACAGCATGGAGGAGACGCTGCTGCAGATCGGTGAGCGGAGCTTCAGACAGAGGATGATAAAAAGCTGTTTGCTCTCAGGGACCAGTACCTGCAGTTACCTGTAGGCGGGGAGTGTACACGCTCTCCTCCTGATTCCAGGCTCTCAGGAGTTCTTAGGACGCAGATCAGGTTTTCATGTTCATGTCACCTGATAGTCAAACAAACGTTTCTCCCTCTGCTGGAGGAAAGTGGTAATGTTCTTTCAGCCCAGATTATAAACAAACCCTGAACCGAGAATTAAAATCATGAAGAAAATCGACTTTTAGAATGTGAAACTAAAACTCCTGATACTCATGAGAAGCGTTCTTCTGTCCCTCCTCTGGTAACCTGAGTGTGTGTTTGTGCTCAGGCTGTCAGACCTCTGTGGATAAGAGCTCCTCAGGCAGGGTGACCCTTGGCGAGCAGGCGGCAGCGCTCCAGAACCCTCACGACCGCGTGATGGCTCTGAGGAGGGTGACGGCTGCAGCTCAGGTGCTGCTCGCCAGGACGATGGTGATGAGAGCGCTGTCCCTGCTGTCTGTCAGGTACACCACACACACACACACGTTAACACACACACAAACAAACACACACGTCTGAGTGTATTTGATTTGAATACTGATTTCATTCAGTGACATTAAGGGGAAACACTGAACCAAGAACCATGAGGTGAGGTTAGAGGTGAGCCGACATGAGAGGAATAAAGACTGCAGGTTCTAAGACCTCAGAAATCCAGGATTAAAGTCAGACACCTGACCTCAGACACCTGACCTCAGACACCTGACCTCAGACACCTGACCTCAAACACCTGACCTCAGACACCTGACCTCAGACACCTGACCTCAAACACCTGACCTCAGACACCTGACCTCAGAAACATGACCTCAGACACCTGACCTCAAACACCTGACCTCAGACACCTGACCTCAGACACCTGACCTCAGACACCTGACCTCAGACACCTGACCTCAGAAACCTGACCTCAGAAACATGACCTCGGACACCTGACCTCAGACACCTGACCTCAGACACCTGACCTCACACACCTGACCTCAGACTCCTGACCTCAGAAACATGACCTCAGAAACCTGACCTCAGACACCTGACCTCAGACACCTGACCTCAGACACTGAGGTCAGAAACATGACCTCAGACACCTGACCTCAGACACCTGACCTCAGAAACATGACCTCAGAAACATGACCTCAGAAACATGACCTCAGA
This sequence comes from Labroides dimidiatus, assembly GCA_030710495.1. NCBI lineage: Eukaryota > Metazoa > Chordata > Actinopteri > Labriformes > Labridae > Labroides > Labroides dimidiatus. The sequence continues at coordinate 37,084,608 of CM061144.1, forward strand.
CACCTGACCTCAGACACCTGACCTCAGACACCTGACCTCAGAAACCTGACCTCAGACACCTGACCTCACACACCTGACCTCACACACCTGACCTCACACACCTGACCTCACACACCTGACCTCAGAAACATGACCTCAGACACCTGACCTCAGAAACCTGACCTCAGACACCGGACCTCAGACACTGAGGTCAGAAACATGACCTCAGACACCTGACCTCAAACACCTGACCTCAGACACCTGACCTCATACACCTGACCTCAGACACCTGACCACAAACACCTGACCACAAACACCTGACCACAAACACCTGACCTCAGACACCTGACCTCACACACCTGACCTCAGACACCTGACCTCAAACACCTGACCTCACACACCTGACCTCAGACACCTGACCTTAGACACCTGACCTCAAACACCTGACCTCAAACACCTGACCTCACACACCTGACAACCTGAAGTTTTTGATTGTTTTGTTTCCTGATCAAAAAAATTCGAAGTCTTATATGAACACCCCCCACCCCCCTCTCTGTCCTCAGCGGATCCAGCTGCAGTCTGGCTGCTGGTCTGGAGTCTCTGGGTCTGACTGACATCAGGACTCTGGTCAGGCTGATGTGTCTGGCGGCAGCAGGTCGAGCCGGTCTCTCCACCAGCCCCACATCCAGCTCCGGACACGCCGAGAGGCCCCGAGGAGCTACTAAGACCAGCAAACCCATCTCCTGTCTGGCGTACCTCAGCACGGCTGTGGGCTGCTTGGCCTCCAACAGTCCCAACGCCGCCAAGCTGCTGGTCCAGCTCTGCACTCAGGTACCACAGGCCGGCAGGGGGACTCTCAGGTCACAGGGAATCAAACCGGTTTCTTAATGAACCCTGCTCCTCTCTCCATCCTCTGCAGAACCTGATCTCTGCAGCCACCGGCATGAACCTGACCACCGTGGACGACCCCATCCAGAGGAAGTTCCTGCCCAGCTTCCTGCGCGGCGTGGCCGAGGAGAACAAGCTGGTCACGTCTCCAAACTTCGTGGTGACTCAGGCTCTGGTGGCGCTGCTGGCCGACAAAGGAGCCAGACTCAGACCGGCCTACGACAAGGCCGACCTGGAGAAAAGAGGTCTGTAGACCCGGAGGAGGACCAGGTGGTCTGAGCGACGGGTCGGATAACACACACTCCTGATAACACACACACACCTGATAACACACACACACACCTGATAACACACACACACCTGATAACACACACACACACCTGATAACACACACACACCTGATAACACACACACACCTGATAACAAACACACACCTGATAACACACACACACCTGATAACACACACACCTGATAACACACACACACCTGATAACACACACACCTGATAACACACACACACCTGATAACACACACACACCTGATAACACACACACACCTGATAACAAACACACACCTGATAACACACACACACCTGATAACACACACACCTGATAACACACACACACCTGATAACACACACACCTGATAACACACACACACCTGATAACACACACACACCTGATAACAAACACACACCTGATAACACACACACACCTGATAACAAACACACACCTGATAACACACACACACCTGATAACACACACACCTGATAACACACACACACCTGATAACACACACACCTGATAACACACACACACCTGATAACACACACACACCTGATAACAAACACACACCTGATAACACACACACACCTGATAACACACACACACACCTGATAACACACACACACCTGATAACACACACATGATAACACACACCTGATAACACACACTTCTGATAACACACACACCTGATAACACACACACACCTGATAACATAACACACCTGATAACACACACACCTGATAACACACACACACACCTGATAACACACACACCTGATAAGACACACACACCTGATAACACACACATGATAATACACACCTGATAACACACACACCTGGTGATGTTTGTGTGCTGAGTTAGCAGGTTTATAAAGGATGTGACCATAACTCATGTGCCTTTCAAAATAAAATCCTTACATCTCCATCCTGTTTTTTTCTGGATGGAGATGTGAGGTCTTTGAGGTCATTGAGGTCGTTGAGGTCGTTGAGGTCATTGAGGTCTTTGAGGTCGTTGAGGTCATTGAGGTCATTGAGGTCTTTGAGGTCTTTGAGGTCTTTGAGGTCGTTGAGGTGTGAAGCAGCAAAGATTTCAAAATAAAAGCCTAAAAGCCTGGAAACCTGTTTTGTCCTCAGACTTGAAGTCAAACTGGGCTTTTTGCGCCTCCTGGTGTTTTAGCGTGAGCCCAGCAGAAAGTGAAGTCTCATGAGTTCATGGTCACGGCGCTCATTCTCAGACCTCGTTTCTTCTCTTCTTTGTTTTTTGTCTGTATCACAGCAGAAAACGAAGCTGCTGAAGCTGCTGCCTCGACTTTTTAAGCCTGTTAACTCAGAGTTTTATGAGAACGTTTGGCGGTCGTATTTGATTGTCTTGTGTTTTCCTGGTCGTGTGATGTCAGAGTTTGTTTCCTGGCTCTGGTCGGGGTGTTTTTGTCTAATTCATGCATTAATTCTCATTAATCGTGGCTCATGTCTGTTGCAGCTGTTTGTTCCTTTGGGTCACTTCCTGTTTGCTGTTTCTGTCTCTCCATCGTGTTTCTTCTCTCACTCATCGGGGAACCTTGTCGCCTTGTTTTCCGTGTCGAGCAGGTCTAATTGCGCATTTGTATGCCCATCCTTCCCATAATCCCTCCGCTGTAGGGCCTCTGGAGCTGGCCAACGCTCTGGCGGCCTGCTGCCTGTCCTCCCGCCTCTCCTCTCAGCACCGCCAGTGGGCCGCCCAGCAGTTGGTCCGCACGCTGGCCGCTCACGACCGCGACAACAACCAGAGCCGGCCGCAGACCTTCGCCGACATGGCGGGGGACCTGCGGAAGTGCTCCTTCATCAAGCTGGAGGCGCACCAGAGCCGAGTGAGTCACAGCACCCGCTTCACCCGAATGATTCTGAAGACGTCTCAGATTTTAGATTTTCTACCTAAAGTTATATTAGTTTCTTTACCTGGTCTTCACTCAGCTCCATGACGGTGATGATGATGATGATGATGAGAGCTCTCCTTCTGTCTTTGTCTGTGTGTGTGTGTGTGTGTGTGTGTGTGTGTGTGTGTGTGTGTGTGTGTGTGTGTGTCAGGTCATCACGTGTGGCTGGTGCAGTAAGAAAGCTCTGCTGGCCACCAGTGGGAACGATGGGACGGTCAGAGTGTGGAACGTGACTAAGAACCAGTACACCCTGCAGCAGACCTGCATCTTCAACAAAGAGTAAGAGCTCAGGAGGGCCTGTTCACAGAGAGAGAGAGAGAGAGAGAGAGAGAGAGAGAGAGAGACGCTGTGAAAGCAGGAGAGAGGGACAGTGACTCTGTTCAAAGGCAGCTGACTCGCTCCCTCGAGCCGCTGCACGAGGTGAAAACGATCTCTCTCTCTCTGTCTCTCTCTCTTTGTTTACCTCTCTCTCTCTCCCTGTCTCTCTGTCTCCCTCTCTCCCCCCTCTCTCTCTCTCTGTGTTTACCTGTAGGGTTGGTAGAATCTTGATGGTCTTCTCTTGGGGGTCTTGCAGGTTTTTCTGTTGATCCAGTTCTCTGTTCTTCCTCAGTGATGGCTCCTCAGAGGAGGGGATGTCTGGTTTGGGGTCTCCCAGTGACCCCTGTCTGTCTCCGTTGGCGTGGAGCGTCACAGGAAAATATCTGGCGTCCGCCATGGAGAAGATGGTCAACATCTGGCAGGTCAACGGTAAATATTCACTCAGAGCGAGTCGTCTGTCCTGGGACCCTCAGAGTCCGCCCTGGCTTGTTGTAAACCACCTGTCCGTCCTTCCTCCCTCTCAGGTGGTAAAGGTCTCCTGGACGTGCAGCCTCACTGGGTGTCGGCGCTGGCGTGGCCCAAAGAGGAGGCGGAGTCACTGTGGTGTGGGGAACCTAAAGACATGCTGCTGGTGGGGCGGATGGACGGATCTCTGGGCCTCATCGAGATTCTGGACTCCTCCAGCATGCATCGCACAGAGCTGGAGCACTGCTACAGGAAAGATGGTAAACACGCTAAGACCACGGTTAGACCAGGCTTAGACCACGCTTAGATCACGCTTAGACCACAGTTAGACCACAGTTAGACCAAACTTAGACCACAGTTAGACCACAGTTAGACCAAACTTAGACCACAGTTAGACCACAGTTAGACCAAACTTAGACCACAGTTAGACCACAGTTAGGCCAAACTTAGACCACAGTTAGACCACAGTTAGACCAAACTTAGACCACAGTTATACCACAGTAAGACCACAGTTAGACCAGACTTAGACCACAGTTAGGCCAAACTTAGACCACAGTTAGACCACAGTTAGACCACAGTTAGGCCAAACTTAGACCACAGTTAGACCACAGTTAGACCACAGTTAGGCCAAACTTAGACCACAGTTAGACCACAGTTAGACCACAGTTAGACCAAACTTAGACCACAGTTAGGCCAAACTTAGACCACAGTTAGACCACAGTTAGACCACAGTTAGACCAAACTTACACCATGGTTAGACCAAACGTAGACCACAGTTAGACCAAACTTAGACCACGCTTAGACCACAGTAAGACCATTGTCAGACCACACTTAGACCACGCTTACACCACGGTCAGACCACAGTTAGACCAAACTTAGACCACGGTCAGACACCAGTCAGACCACGCTTAGACCACGGTCAGACCACGCTTAGACCACGCTTACACCACCCTTAGACCACGGTCAGACCACGCTTAGACCACCCTTAGACCATGGTCAGACCACGGTCAGACCACGGTCAGACCATGCTTAGACCACGCTTAGACCACCCTTAGACCATGGTCAGACCACGGTCAGACCACGCTTAGACCACCCTTAGACCATGGTCAGACCACGCTTAGACCACGCTTAGACCACCCTTAGACCACGGTCAGACCACGCTTAGACCACGCTTAGACCACCCTTAGACCACGGTCAGACCACGCTTAGACCACGCTTAGACCACCCTTAGACCATGGTCAGACCACAGTCAGACCACGGTCAGACCATGCTTAGACCACGCTTAGACCACCCTTAGACCACGGTCAGACCACCCTTAGACCACCCTTAGACCACGGTCAGACCACGCTTAGACCACCCTTAGACCACGGTCAGACCACGCTTAGACCACCCTTAGACCACGGTCAGACCACGCTTAGACCACCCTTAGACCACGGTCAGACCACGCTTAGACCACGGTCAGACCACGCTTAGACCACCCTTAGACCACGGTCAGACCACGCTTAGACCACCCTTAGACCACAGTTCAACCATGGCGTGTTGGAGGTTTTGTTGAACTTCTTTTGATTTTTTTTATTTGAGAGTTTCATAAAAAAAAATTTGCAAAAGTTTTTTCTACGTCTTAGAAAAGTTTCTCAGGATCTTACAAAAGTTTTTCATGATTTGATAAAAGTTTGAATTTTTCAGGATCTTCCTAAACTGTTCGAGATCTCACAGGATTTCCTGAACTGGTTCTGGAGAAGTTGCAGGACTTCCTCTGTTCCCCTGGAGTTTCCTTGAGACCTTACAGGATTATCTTGCAGGAGATTCTCAGGATCTCCAAACCTTTCTGTGAAGAGGATTCAAAGTTTTTTATTAAGATCCTTTAAAAAGTTTCTCAGGATCTTGCAGAACTTTCCCTCCAAAAATCTTTGAATCTCTGAAAGTTTCAGTAAACGTATCTCAGGACCATTTTAGTTTCTCTGGATCCTAAAAAAACATCTTTTCTGGATCCTGATCATATTTCTCAGGATCTTCTAAAACCTCACAGGATTTTCTCGAGATTATCACAAAAAGTTCTTGAGGAAACTTCTGGGTTTTCTTTGAGTCTCACAACATTTTCTCACAAAAAAATTTTCTGGATCTTGCAAAAGATGATCAAGATCTCCAGAAGTTTCTCAGAATCTTGTAAAGTTTCTTAAACGTTTCTTTAGATTTTTCACAGCTCTGTTTTTCCTGTTTTTTTGAGCTCTAGATTTTTGAATCGTGTGTTATAGAAACATCAGATGCTGCGGCAGCTTAAAATGAGAGTTTCTCAGACTGTTTCCTGATTGGTTCTGATGAGTGCAGGTTAGCTCTCACCTGTGCCGTGTCGTGTTGGTGCCTGGTGGTGTTGGTCTCTCTCTCTCTCTCTCTCTCTCTCTCTCTCTCTCTCTCTCTCTCTCTCTCTCTCTCTCTGGAGGTTAGTGATGCTCTGCTGTGAATATTAACCCTTTCCTCTCCTGTAAACTCTTCTGTCGTCTCTCAGTGGCCGTGATGCACATCGCCTGGTACAGCGAGGAAAAACCCTTCGCCGTGGGTTACGCCGACGGGAAGCTGCTGATCGGATCCAAAGAGCCTTTGGAGAAAGGCGCCATCGTAGTCATCGACGCTCACAAGGTTCCTGCAGACACCAGCGCTCAGCTGTTTGGGTAACGTCCTCCGTGCTGTGGGAGCTGACTCTGTCTGATCCTCTCTGCAGGAGGCCATCAGCAGCATGAAGTGGAGCCCCACCGGTCAGATCCTGATGACCTGTGCCAAAGAGGAGACCGTGAAGCTGTGGGCCAGCCCGGACTCTCACTGCGGCTCCGACTCGGACTCCGGATGGCGCTGCCTGCAGAGTCTCAGACACCCGTCTCTGGTTAATGGCGTGGCGTGGTGCAGCCTGCCGGGACGGGCCCCCAAACCTCTCAGCATGTTAGCCGTGTAGGTCACACCGAGGTCAGGGTTCATTTAGGGTTCATGAGGAGGTCTGCAGGAGGCAGACCCTGAAGACCTGATGGTCTGCACGGAGTCTGTCTTCATGATATGATGATCTCACACAAACACACACACGTGTCAGAGTCCATGTCTCATTCAGCAGCTTCATGCTAACAAAGGTTTCCTCACGTTTACTGAAGTCTCATAAAAGTTTGCAGGATTGAGCAGCTCACTCTGAACCCTGCGACGGTTTTCTCCTCTGAGAATCTCAGGATCAAACTTAAGTTTCTCTGGACTTTGAAAAGTTTGCAGGAATCTTGTAAAAGTTTCTCAAGATTTCACACAAGTTTTCTCTGAATCCTGCAGAATGATCAGGATCGGCCCAAAGCTTCTTGGGATCTCGTTACAGAGTCTCTGGATTCTTCATATTTTCTGAAGATTTTCAGGATCCTTTAAAAGCTTTTGGGACTTTGCAGTTTCATCAGAGTTTCTTGAAAAAAGTCTTGATTCAGTGAAAGTTTCAGAGGAACCCACAGAAGCATCTCAGGATCAAACTGAAGTTTCTCTAAATCCTGAAAAAGTTTTTTTAAATTTTCTGGATTTGATTGAAATTTCTCAGGATCTTACAAACCTCACAGAGTCTCACAGAGTCTCACAGAGTCTCACAGAGCTTCTCCAGATTTCACTCAAGATTCTGGAGGAAACTTCTGGATTTTTCCAGAGTTTTCTGGGGTCTTAAAAATAATTCTGGCAAGTTTGTCGGAATCTGTCAAAAGATTCTCAGGATCTTGTTGTTACTCAGAAAATGACCAAAGTCCTGCAGGATTGTTCAGTTCTTAGTTGTTCCAGATGCAGATCTGACTCCTGGACTGGGTTGACCCCTCAGGGTCTCACAGACCTTTGGGGCTCGTGCTGGACCTTCTGGGGAGGTCAGAAGAAAACCTGATGATCTGTGATGCTTCTCTTTGTCTCAGATGCTGTCAGAACGGTTTGGTGGCCGTCTGGACCGTTCCTCAGGACGTCTCCAGTTTCCCAGAATCCTCTTCTGACTCGGAGGGATGGTGGGAGGGTGAAGCCAAACCTAAATTCATGGTACGGACACACGGACACACGGACACACAGACACACGGACACACGTCCACTCAGACACTCAGACACACTGACACACGGACACACGGACACACGGACACACGGACACACTGACACACTGACACACTGACACACTGACACACTGACACACGGACACACGGACACACTGACACACAGACACACTGACACACAGACACACGGACACACAGACACACTGACACACACAGACACACTGACACACAGACAGACACACGGACACACGGACACACAGACAGACACACGGACACACGGACACACGGACACACGGACACACTAACACATGGACACACACAGACACACTGACACACAGACACACTAACACATGGACACACACAGACACACTGACACACAGACAGACACACGGACACACGGACAGTCGGACACACTGACACACGGACAGTCGGACACACTGACACACGGACACACGGACACACTAACACATGGACACACACAGACACACTGACACACAGACACACTAACACATGGACACACACTGACACACTGACACACAGACAGACACACGGACACACGGACAGTCGGACACACTGACACACAGACACACACAGACACAC
>CM061144.1:37098090-37150590 GCA_030710495.1 Labroides dimidiatus
GCAGTGATGAAAGCAGTGATGAAGCAGTGATCATACAGTGATGAAGCAGTGATCATACAGTGATGAAGCAGTGATCATACAGTGATGAAGCAGTGATCATACAGTGATGAAGCAGTGATGAAAGCAGTGATGAAGCAGTGATCATACAGTGATGAAGCAGTGATCATACAGTGATGAAGCAGTGATGAAAGCAGTGATGAAGCAGTGATCATACAGTGATGAAGCAGTGATGAAAGCAGTGATGAAAGCAGTGATCATACAGTGATGAAGCAGTGATCATACAGTGATGAAGCAGTGATGAAAGCAGTGATGAAGCAGTGATCATACAGTGATGAAGCAGTGATCATACAGTGATGAAGCAGTGATGAAGCAGTGATGACGGTGATGACGTGCTGTTTATATACAGTCAGAACATCATTGATTATACTTCTATAAAATGATCACCACACCCATTCAAACATGAGGTCCCTCCTGAAAACGAGATGTAGCATCTCAAGAGGCTAACCTCTAATAAATCAGACGACAGGTCTATGGTTCATGGATCTGTCACTACCTTTAGCTCACACTTTAGTCCACTTGTCTCCTCTTCCCTCCCTTCCTTCGCCCACACACCCAACACAGCATGGTGTGGATTTGCTGTTCATCATGAGACTGGGCTCCACATTCAAGATTTCCTGCTGCTTAACAGAAGGTTTTTTCTTGCCGCCATGATGGAGGGATTCATGATTGGCTATATGGATTCATGTTGGGTGTTGGATGTATATATGTGTATATATATGTATATGTGTATCTTTATATGTATATATGTATCTATGCATATATGTATATCCTTAAAATGAGGAGCTTTGTGCTTTTTGTAAAGTGTCTTGAGATAACACTTGTTATGAATTGGTGTTATACAAATAAAGATTGATTGATTGATTGATTGATATACATACATGTATCATATCACAGTCATGTTGTGCTCTTCCTCCTGAAGGTGGTCTGCGGTCAGAACTGTACCTTCGTCATCCAGCCCAACGGGACGGTGTTGGCGTGTGGAGAGGGGAGCTACGGCAGGCTGGGACAGGGGAACTCTGACGACCTGCACGTCCTGACCGTCATCTCAGCTCTACAAGGTGGACAGGAAATGACCTCCTTCACTCACTGATGAACACGTGTCACCTGAAGTGCTCCAGACTTCGGTTTAATAGACTTTTCTTAAATCCTGAGTCCTTATTCTGTCCACCATGAGTCGACCCCCCGGGGTTTACAGCTGGGTCCACCTGATCACAGGCTCACATTCTCTCTTTGGACCTGCAGACGGACTTACAATTAGCCTTAAACTTATGAACTGAAAAAAATAATTATTTAGGAAAAAAGTTAAAATGATGAAAAATTATCCCGAGGGACAAAAAGCATCAAATTAAGAGTTTAAAATTACAGTAATAAAATCAAAACTAATAAATAATCAAGATAATGAAATAAAAAGTGGAAACCTGCACATGGAGCGTCAGAATGTTTGTGAGCATTAAAATAAGGTCAAAATCAAACACTTGGTTAAAGTGATGGAGACCTGGATTAACAGAGCTGGATCTCCTCCTGAATCAGTCTGACACGAGTCTCAGTCTGCTCCTCAGTACTGGTTTCTGTTTCCTCTTGACTCACCATTTTTAACCTTTTTTTACTCCTTTGACCTTTTTTAACTTTTTAAAAACCATTTCGACCTTTTTCTCTAACCCTTTCTGACCCTTTTCTGACCCTTTTGGATTCTTTTTGACCTTTCTTTTAAACGCTAATATTTTTATTTTACCCTGTTTGACCTTTTTTTTCCCTTCTCCTTTTTGACCCTTGTCTCGTTTCTCTGACCCTTCAGGTTTCGTCGTGACCCAGCTGGTGACCTCTTGTGGCAGTGATGGTCACTCCATGGCTCTGACGGAGAGCGGGGAGGTGTTCAGTTGGGGGGACGGAGACTACGGCAAGCTGGGCCACGGGAACAGCGACCGCCAGCGGCGCCCGAGACAGATCGAAGCTCTGCAGGGAGAGGAGGTGGTGCAGGTGAGCCTGTGGAGACGGACGGGTTTTAATGAGCTGTTTGGGGATAAAAACAGAGATCTGAAGAACTCCTTCACTCGCTCTCTCTCTCTCTCGCTCTCCGCCTGCTGCTCAGATGTCGTGTGGCTTCAAACACTCGGCCGTGGTCACTGCTGACGGGAAGCTCTTCACGTTTGGAAACGGAGACTACGGACGACTGGGTTTAGGAAACACCTCCAACAAGAAGCTTCCAGAGAAGGTCACCGCGCTGGAGGGGTACCAAGTGGGACAGGTGAGACAGGAGAGTAACAGGAAGTGACACGACTTAAAGGATCCCACAGACAGGTTTGACGTTCATCCTGCTCTGTGCGTCCTCCTCAGGTGGCCTGCGGCCTGAACCACACGCTGGTCGTCTCGGCTGATGGGATGATGGTCTGGGCGTTTGGTGATGGAGACTACGGGAAACTGGGACTGGGAAACTCCACGGCCAAGTCGTCCCCTCAGGTAGGAGCTGTGAGGAAGCCTGAGCGTGGTCAAGGTGAGAATGTTCACCTGTTGATGTTAAACATGTTTTTGTTACAGAAAGTGGACGTCCTGTGTGGGATCGGCATCAAGAAAGTGGCCTGTGGGACCCAGTTCTCTGTGGCTTTGACCAAAGACGGCAAAGTTTACACCTTTGGCCAAGGTACCCCCCTGGTGTCACATGGTGTTAAAGATGATACCCGTCATGAACTCCTTTCTGCTCCTCGTCTCTGCAGTCTGAAATCTTTCCACCCAAACAAACCGACAATGCCCTGAAACTAGAGTTCAGGTTTGAACCGAGTCGTTCATCCTGTTTTATCCTCCCGTCTTTGTTCCAGACCGTCTGATTGGTCTTCCTGAGGGTCGAGCCAGAAACCACAACCGTCCCCAGCAGGTCCCGGCTCTGTCAGGGGTCCACATCCAGGACGTGGCTGTGGGAGCCGAACACACTCTGGCTCTGTCTTCCACAGGAGACGTTTACACCTGGGGCAGCAACTCAGAGGGACAGGTAGCCCAGAGACACACACACACACACACACACACACTCTGAACCATCACCTGAGTGAGTGAGGACAGGAAGCTGAGGCTGGATGATGGTTTGATGACGCCCTGCAGTAACTGGTCTGAGCATGTGGACCAATCAGAGCGCATCATTCATCACATGTTACTCAATAACCTGAACCCAAAATTAAATCTGTGACTCAACTCTAATTCACCTCTTTAAAAATGGATTCAGATGGATGAGCCTCTGGAAAGTTGCTGTTTTGTTCAGACAGTTTGTCCTCATTCCTCCTGACGGCTCTGCTCATGAGCTCAGTGAGGTCAGTTTTGTGTGTAGCTCTCTGTTGTTGATGAATTCAGTCACCTGTTCTGTACCTACCTGATCTAGCTGGGTCTGGCTCACACCAACCACGTCAGAGAGCCCACGGTGGTGACGGTGCTGCAGGGCAAAAACATCCACCAGATCTCTGCAGGACGCTGCCACAGCGCCGCCTGGAGCGCCCCCTGCGTGCCGCCCCGAGCGCCAGGTCAGACACACACGCACACACACACTCATTACCACACACTCATTAACACACACTCAATACCACACACTCATCCTAACGTCATCCTGGGGGTCAGATCTCCTGCTGGGGCGTGTACTAAAAACCAAACCAGGGTACAGCTTGTTTAGCCTGTAGGGGGAGCTCCAAGCAGAGCAACTGAGTGTGAGAGAGGAGCGGATCCAGCTGAAACAACCCAAACCCTTAATCCTGATCCTAACCCCTGATCCTAACCCTAATCCCTAATCCTAATCCTAACCACAGAGGAGGGAAAGATCAGGTCAGAGTGACATCCCTCCATGATTTTACTCTGACCAGAGGGAACCAGAACCTGATCTAAGCCTAACCCTGTTGTTGGTGGGTTGAGCCCTTCAGGTCTCTCCTGGTAGAACGGTTTCAGAGCGTTGTCTCCAGTCGTGACTGAACCTCCTCCTCCTCAGGCTCTTCGGTTCCTCTCCAGCTCGGCCTCCCGGTGGCAGTTCCTCCTCAGTACAGCGGGCTGAAGGAGGTGAGCATCGAGGTGGTGAGGGCTCGCCTCAGACTCCTCTACCACTTCTCTGATCTGATGTACTCGTCCTGGAGACTGCTCAACCTGAGCCCCAACAACCAGGTACGCTCAGGACCACCACCTCACAAACACCGTTATCCCACCGTCACCGTTTCAGGACGTAACCAGAGAAACTCTCTCCTCCGCAGAGCTGCACGTCACACTACAACGCTGGAACCTGGGGGATCGTTCAGGGCCAGCTGAGGCCCCTGTTGGCCCCCAGAGTCTACACGCTGCCCATGGTGCGCTCCATAGGAAAGACCATGGTGCAGGGCAAGAACTACGGCCCCCAGATCACCGTCAAACGGATCTCCACACGGTGAGTCATCAGGAAGCATCAGGCACAAACATCTGTCTGGGTTATTACCCACAAGTCTAGAAAAAGACCCGGAACTCCAGGCTCCCTGGGACTTTTCCACTTTGGTTTTTCAAGAGTGACTGAAACATGACGATGGATACCAGCAGAGAGAGGGTTAACCCTGACCACAGGCTGGTTTCCTCAAAGAAGGACCTGGTCTAGATAAAGCCCAGATCCAGATAAAGGCCTGATCCAGATAAAGGCCTGATCTAGATAAAGGCCTGGTCTAGATAAAGGCCTGATCCAGATAAAGGCCTGATCTAGATAAAGGCCTGGTCTAGATAAAGGCCTGATCCAGATAAAGGCCTGGTCTAGATAAAGGCCTGGTCTAGATAAAGGCCTGGTCTAGATAAAGGCCTGATCCAGAATACGGTCTGGGGAATTTGAGGGGACTAAAGGCCTCCTGTGTCGTGTCTCTTTACTGTCTGACTCTGATCCTGGACTCTGGACTCTTTCAGGGGTCGGAAGTGTAAACCCATCTTCGTGCAGATCGCCCGTCAGGTGGTGAAGCTGAACGCCTCCGACCTTCGCCTGCCCTCCAGAGCCTGGAAGGTCAAACTGGTGGGGGAGGGTGCTGATGATGCTGGGGGTGTGTTTGATGACACCATCACAGAGATGTGTCAGGTACGGCGCCACCTGTCAGGAAGTGATGTCAGTGGTCTAATCCGTGGTGAGCGGCTCTGTAGTGAGTCTCCTTCATGTCCTCTCTGTTTGTTCACAGGAGCTGGAGACCGGAGTGGTCGACCTTCTCATCCCCTCCCCCAACGCCACGGCAGAGGTGGGGTACAACAGAGACAGGTGAGGGGGCACAGAGACATGACGGAAGAGATTTAATCTAATGAGGCTGAGAGTGATCTGTCAGTGGCTCCTCTGCTAAACTCTCTGAAGGAGCTCAAAGCGTGCTAACATCTGTCACCCGTCTGTACGTCCTTATTCAGCTTCAAAGACGGGACCATGATGCCTTGCAACATGCGTCCGTGTCATCGTGCGTCCGTGTCATCGTGCATCAAGCTCGCTGACGGTGAACTGATGATCAGTTCATGCTTTCACTCCAGACCACAGAGAGTCTGTGGATCCGTCTGAAAGTCACTGAATGAAGCGACAGACGCTCAGTTTTCAACACCGTCCTGTAAACCACAAACACGTGTAACGTCACAGCTGATCAGCATATAATAAATAAAATACAAATACATGATGGTTATATGATCATCAAACATGAATTATTCCAAACTCAAATTTAAGAAGCAGAAGTGTTTGATGAAACAGGAGGAGGAAGAGACATGAACCTTCAGGAGTTTACTCTCTTTACAGTAACTGAACAGGGACAAAGGTACATATGAACACGTATGTATGTTTGTACACACATGTATGAGTAGGTATGAAGTGGTTCAGGTCAGGGGGCCTCAGGCGGGGCTCCATGTAGCAGGATGCTCCATCTTTATCGCCTCCTGAACCCAGGCTCCTGAGCGTCTGTGTCATCGTGCGTCTGTGTCATCGTGCGTCTGTGTCATCGTGCGTCTGTGTCATCGTGCGTCTGTGTCATCGTGCGTCTGTGTCATCGTGCCTCTGTGTCATCGTGCGTCTGTGTCATCGTGCGTCTGTGTCATCGTGCCTCTGTGTCATCGTGCCTCTGTGTCATCGTGCGTCTGTGTCATCGTGCGTCTGTGTCATCGTGCGTCTGTGTCATCGTGCGTCTGTGTCATCGTGCGTCTGTGTCATCGTGCGTCTGTGTCATCGTGCGTCTGTGTCATCGTGCGTCTGTCATCGTGCGTCTGTGTCATCGTGCGTCTGTGTCATCGTCTGTGTGCTTTCAGCCTCGTGCTCTGGTACAGTCTGACGTGTCTTTGGTTTGATCCCTCTAACGGATCTTCTCCGTCTCCTCTGCTGCTCTCAGGTTCCTTCTGAACCCGTCGGCCTGCCTGGACGAGCACATGCTGCAGTTTAAGTTCCTGGGCATCCTGATGGGCGTGGCCATCCGCACCAAAAAGCCCCTGGACCTGCACCTGGCCCCCCTGGTGTGGAAACAGCTGTGCTGCATCCCCCTGCTGCTGGAGGACCTGGAGGAGGTGGACCTGCTGTACGTGCAGACGCTCAAAAGCATTCTTCACATTGAAGACAGCGGCATCACCGAGGATAATTTCCATGAGGTGAGGGGGCCCGGCCCCGCGTGGTGGTGGTGGGGGGGGTCCTGGTTTTACACCATCAGTGTCTCTTTATCCCTGAACGAGGTGTGAGTCTGTCTGAGGAGCAGCAGAGGGGAGCCCAGTCATGTGACTTACAGGTGGTTAATCCAGTTTACAGACCACAGAGAGAAACTCTGACCCACCACAGACTGAGTCACATCCTGACTGAGAGCAGGACAGAGACCGGATTCTGAGCCTTCAGAGAGAGGGTCCAGGTTCAGGACTCCAGAGGGACTCAGACTGGGTGGTTACTGAGCGCGCTCACTGGGATTAAAACCACTGACTCAGTAATTACCCTTTAATTACCCCATTTTCACTTTGTTATTAAAGTATTTATAAAGTTTCAGTGATCATTAACGTCTTTATTTATTTCTGTTTGACTCTGAGGCTCCAAAAACAAAAATGATTCAGATAATTAACCACATGTAGAAATCACCAAGGTCTGCCTTAAGCCCCGCCCCCCGCAGGCCTCCAGAGGTCTGTCCAATCAGAGTGAAGGGGGTTTGTGGAGTGGGGAGTCTTAAAGAGACAGCAGCTTAAAGAAAGTGTTAGCCCTGGATCTGCTGCTCTGACACTGTGGAGCTCTACGACCTGGATGCAAACAGTCACAGATATTCTGTTGTAGCAGGTCGTGGTTTGTGAATGGAGATGAATTTGAAAGTAGATCCTGTGTTTAACGAGAGTCTGGGCACCAGGGTGTCTTTGGATTTGAGTCTTGGGTCTGGATGAAGACAGAGTCTGACCTGGGGGGCTGTGCTGACCTCAGCTCTGGGATTCAGATTTCCTTTTCTGGTCATTACCGTCATCTTAAAGTCTCTGCAGAGCGGCTCTGACACTGAACGATGTGTGTGTGAGTAAACACACCACACACACCAAGTGTGTGAGGAGGATTTAAAGAGACGGATGCTGGTGCTCTCTCTCTCTCTCTCTCTGGTACACTGTGTTCCTCCCTCAGAGCTGATCCATCAGCCGGTCTGTGGTCTGTGGTCTGAGCTGTTACTGTTACAGCCCCCCCCCCCCCCCCCCCCCCCTCTCTTTAACCCTCAGCAGCAGCAGAAAGCAGTGAACACATCCTGCAGCCTCTGACTGTCCAAACAACCTCACACAACCCCGCTCGCTCACAGCCCCGGCTGCAGGAATGCCAGGCCGCTGTTGATACAGCACTTCCTGCCTACCGGAGACTTGGCCCCGCTCCCGGACCTGTAGAGCTGAGGGGGGGGGCTCTGAGGCCGAGGGGGGAGAGGCGGGGGCTGCATCTGCTGCTTTGGCTCTGGCTCAGCACAGACAGAATCTCCTTGTGCTCTTTCTGCTCCTCTGCTGGCTCTGATTTAAATTCTGCCAGAAGTCCCGACGAGGGTCTCTGGTGCTGCCAGAGCGACCACGACACCAACACTGAAACCACAGCTTGTGTAACGGCTAGCTGGATATCAGATCCATCAAAAGACGGCTTAGACAGAGTCATAGAGCGTCTTAGACCGCCACAGAGCGTCACAGACAGAGTCTCAGACCGTCACAGACCGTCACAGAGCGTCTCAGAGCGTCTCAGAGCATCACAGACCGTCTTAGAATGTCTTAGACCGTCTCGGACCATCACAGAATGTCTCAGAGAGTCACAGATCAGGAGGACTTCAGTCCTCTGACCTGGTTTAGAAGTCTCTCTGTCAGTCTGCTTTAATCTCCTGTGTGGTTTCTGTTTCAGATGATTCCTCTGGACTCGTTCGTCGGGCAGAGCGCAGACGGAAAGATGGTTCCCATCATCCCCGGAGGAAACAGCATCCCTCTGACCTTCTCCAACAGGAAGGAGTACGTGGAGCGAGCCATCGAGTACAGACTGCACGAGATCGATCGACAGGTCAGACTCTTAGAGGAGCCAGACTCAGTCTGGGGTCAGACCTTCAGACCTGAGTCAGACCTGAACCATAGGTTCAGGTCTGACTCCAGACGCAGTCTGGAGTCAGACCTTCAGACCTGAGTCAGACCTGAACCAGAGGTTCAGCTGATGGTTCTGACTCCATCATGAATCCAGAGATCACCAGATGAAGAACAGAAACCAGCCAGCAGGAACAACAAGCGCTCTGTTCTCGGCTCCTGAACCTGGACCTGACTCTGTCCTCTCTCGTCCCTCAGGTGGCGGCGGTGCGTGAGGGCATGTCGTGGATCGTCCCGGTGCCGCTGCTCTCCCTGCTGACGGCGAAGCAGCTGGAGCAGATGGTGTGCGGGATGCCGGAGATCTGCTGCGACGTGCTGAAGAAGGTGGTGAGGTACCGGGAGGTGGACGAGCAGCACACGCTGGTCCAGTGGTTCTGGCAGACGCTGGAGGAGTTCTCCAATGAGGAGCGGGTCCTCTTCATGCGCTTCGTGTCCGGACGCTCCAGGCTGCCCGCCAACACGGCCGACATCTCGCAGAGGTTCCAGATCATGAAGGTGGACCGGGTGAGGAAGCAGACTGTCTGTCTGAGGACGGGTTTTCAGTGTGGGGTGGAGTCAGCTGTTTTAATAGGGGTGGTTAATCTTTGGAATCCTCTCGTTCGATCACCATTACTGAGGTCACGGTTCGATTATCAACGATTCTCAGTGATCAGTGATTGATCATTTTAGGTTCCTGTCCACAGAAAATCAATACAGTATAAAAACCAGCTCCTCTCTGAGGAAAAACTCAAAGCTCTCTGTGCAGCTGGTCAGAATCACTGATCCACACGTGGAGATTCTGTTTCCTGTGGAACGAAGCTGCAGCTCTGAGCTGTGTGTTGTTACATCTGTGTAATACCTCACACTTCATGATAACTGAGTTTAAAAAGCAAAACTTACTGAAGCTCTGTGAGCTGATGTCCTGGAGAACACAGAAGTGAAGGAGGAGAATCTAAACGCAGCTGTGAGCAGACGGTGGTTCAACAAACCACATCATGTTCAAATCACCTCACATGTTGTCACAGACTGGGCTGTACAGTTCCAGTGAGGCATGATGGGAAACCAAATATCTGAATGGCAGGACACACCGTGTGAGCTGTCTTTAAAGCGACCCACGGTTGGGTTTCAGAAACAGTGACAGAGTGAGCGCTCTCACCTCTCTACAGGCTATAGATGATCTTTGACGTTTCTTATGCTAGCTTCATCTGGTGTTCAATTCAGAGCTAACCTCACAAACATGTTAATCACGCTTCAGTGAACACGCGGTGTGAGGACAGCACGCCGTGCTGACAGAGACCACAAACCTGCATCTCACCTTCTTCCCAGAGCTGTTTGGACGCTCACTCTCTCTCTCTCTCTCTCTTTCTCTCTCTCTCTCTCTCTCTCTGTAGTTCTGTAGTTAGTGAACTTTTCTGCCTGTGGTTTTATGAGGGAATCCATTTTTAAACATCTGATAATCCATCCTTACGAGTCCATTACATCATCACCATTAATCTATGATCCATATTTTCACCGTCTCTGGTTTTTACCTCTTTCTGACCCTCTCCTCCTCTGACCCTCTCCTCCTCTGACCCTCTCCTCCTCTGACCCTCTCCTCCTCTGACCCTCTCCTCCTCTGACCCTCTCCTCCTTCTGACCCTCTCCTCCTTCTGACCCTCTCCTCCTCTGACCCTCTCCTCCTTCTGACCCTCTCCTCCTTCTGACCCTCTCCTCCTCTGACCCTCTCCTCCTCTGACCCTCTCCTCCTCTGACTCCTCCCTCTACAGCCGTACGACAGCCTGCCGACCTCCCAGACGTGTTTCTTCCAGCTGCGTCTGCCGCCGTACTCCAGCCAGGCCGTCATGGCCGAGCGGCTCCGCTACGCCATCAACAACTGCCGCTCCATCGACATGGACAACTACATGCTGTCCAGGAACGTGGACAACGCCGAGGGCTCGGACACGGACTACTGAGGCGGGTCCACACGGACCGCCTGCCCTGAACACGGACACACACACACGGACACACACACAGACGCACACCGAGACGCACGGCGTGGGAGCTCCTGAGCAGACGTCCACTTTTTAAAGTCATTTTATCTAAACGGCACACGTTGATTCCTCCCTGTGGTTCATTGGCAGTTTTTAAAGGAGGAGTGCAGTGAGTGTTTTCTTTCATTACTCCACGTCCCATTTCAGGGTTGGTGCATGGAGGTTTGTTCATTTGTTGGAGACGTGTATCATAGCTGGAGCGGAGCAGAGAGAAGATTGTACATTGTGTAAAATGCTTCATTAGGAAAATGTTTTGCATAATATCCGTATTTATTGTTTTCATGCTGATGCTGAGTTTCCCAAAGCAAACAGAAAAACCACAATAAATGCTGCAGAAACATGAAGCACCGCGTGATGATTCACAGACACACAGACGGGCTCAGAAACAACACGTTTATTAGAAGTACAAAATGTCACAAAGGCCATCTTTTCCCCGGAGTAAATAAACATGAAAAAAAAAACAATGTACACAAAGAAAAAGCTCCACAGGTCAAAGGTCAAACTGTCTGCTCCTGTTAGCAGAGCTGTCGGCTGGAGGGCAGGTTTAGATTCTCACATTTACAGTGACAGTGAATGCACCGCGAGAGCAGAGCTTCAGCCTGTCTGCACGCGATGCGTTCAGGGACAGTGGAGTCTGAATCAGCTGACGTACCTACACCTGTGTTCTCTGTGGGGACCAGCAGGGGGCGCACGACGCAGGACAGGAGTCCCTGCTTCAAGTCCTCTACACACAGCTGGATGTTCATGTAGTCTGTTCAGGTCCCGTACCCGAAAGGACGACTCAGACCTGGGACTGGTCTCTACCAGAACCAAAGCCAGGACCTGATGTATGTACCAAACCAGGCTGCAGGTAACGCCTACCTTTGGTCCCCCTGGCTCCGGCCCCTCCTCTGTTGGGTGTTTTTCTTATTGCAGTGTTTTCGTTCTCTGCTGCGTCTGTGGAAGCTCTGAGTGTGATTCTGAGAGAGATCTGAACGACTGACCTCAGTAAACCAGCTGAGATCAGAAAGAAAACCCTGATCCGGTCTCCGTCCTCTGAAGAGGAGCAGAGACTTTTCCAGCTGAGCAGATTAAAAAAGCGAGCAGCACCAATGACTGACAGCGAAGTTTCCTTCTGCTGTATGAAACTCAGGCAGTCCAGGTCCCTGAGGACCAGGGTCAGTTTTAGCTCTGAGCTTTGAACTCTAAATATTTGCGTCTCTTTCACCGACTGTGACAAAATGTTTACGGCTTTTGGGAAATCCGGTTTGTCCCCGACTCCAAAGCCAAACACAGATCATGACAGATGAAAACCTGGAGCTCCAGACCGGCCCTGGTTCTGTGGGTTTCTGTCATGGAGGGACCGGGAGGGGGGGTGGGAGAGGGGGGGGGGGCATGACCTGAAGTTTCTCCAAATGTTGATCCGGTCGTGTTTTCCTACTAAACAGACTTTAATGAACTCTTCCTTCCAGCAGAGGATTTGAATTTGAAACCAGTCTCGAGACGACGGCTGATGAACGTCTGTTTGTGAAGGATCCTCCAAACCAGCAGGGGGCGGTAACCTGAGCTCTGTGCTGACGAACAGAAACCACAAACAGACTTCTGTCAAAAACCAGGCCTGATACGTCACTCTGCTGTTAGTTCAGGATTTCTCCAAATGCTATCACAACAAATCTTTATGGTGAGGTCACCAGATCTCAACGAGACTTCAATGAGACTTCAACGAGATCTCAACGAGACTTCAGTGAGATTTCAACGAGACTTCAACGAGATCTCTACCAGACTTGCTGAAATGATGAAGTCATCACAAGAATCACGGCCTCAAATACGAAGGTCCACCTAAAGCTCCTTTCCGCTGACAGGCCTCCAGAGGGCTGGCCAATTAGAGTGAAGGGGGTTTGTCTTAAAGAGACAGCAGCTTAAACAAAGTGTTTCAGACGGAGGCTGAAATAAGAGTTTATGAACCAACAGAGAGAAAAAATGGAGCTTTACCTGAGCTGTGAGTCAGGTAAAGATACTACGGGGGCCCCAGAGGGACAGAATAAAGACTACAAAGAGAACAACACCCCCTCTTTAATCAATGAATAAATATGTTTTAAGTCTTTCAAAGAAATTTGAGATCATGAGTTTTAAATCGGAGGCCCAGCTGACCTCTCAGGGTTTTTATAACTTCCTGTCAGACCAGGACTCTTCATTTGGGGCGTAGAGGAAATTACCCACAGGCCTCAGTTTGGGATCCACGGATGAACTCGGGCTGTAACTCGTCTCTGAGTTTGTTTGAGTAAAACTGACGGGACGAGGAGGTCCTCAGAGAGAGACCTGAGATCACTTTTTAACTCTTCACCTTCAGCTCTGCTCTGTTTTCAGCCTGAGGTAGAGAATCTTTAGAGAGCTAAAGAGAAGCAGATCAATCAGAACCAACCAGAACCAATCAGAACCAAATATAACCACACCTCTACAAACCAGAGCAAACATCGTTTAAACCTTTGAGCTGGACTCGGACTCGGACTCAGTCAGGAGGTCCGTTCAGTCCGCTCCTGTCTCTTTTCTCTGGCCTCATTCGGACCCTGGCTGCTGGTCTGGAGGTGGAGACCCCGTGGGGTCAAAGGTCAGCTGCAGGTTTAAAGAAGAAGACTGTGGAACGTGCTCTTTAAGGCCTTAGTGTCCTCGGACTGTGGAAGCCATGTTTGTTAGTCCTGAAGAACCCGCCCTCATAGCGTCCATCCCTCCTCCTCGTCTGTCCGGGGAGCGATGATGCTCTCCTTCGCCTGCAGGAGGCGCTCCAGACACGGCGAGCTGATCTTAAAGGGCAGCGGTCCCTGGATGGTACGAGGGGTGGCGGAGGACGGGGGGCGGGGCTGAGGAGCAGGGTGGAGGTCTGAGGTGGAAGAGACGGCGTTGTCCTGGGTCACTTCCTGTCTGCAGCGTGTGGGAGGAGGCAAGAGAGGGGAGGCTGGACGCCGGGCGAGCGAGGGTTCAGGTGTTTTCAGGGAGCAGGTGGGAGACGTGTGGAGCCGTTTGAGGCCAATGGAGGAGTGAGAGGCAGCGAGAGGAGACTCCACGTCTGAGGGGGGAGGAGGGGGAGGAGAGGGAGGAGGGAGAGGAGAGGCACTGCAGTGAGGCTGCAGGGGGGAGGAGAGAGAGAGAGAGAGAGAGAGAGAGAGAGCGTTAGAGCAATACAAACATTTACAAACTGAACCCTCAGTGAAATTCACAGACATGATTAGAGCAGGAACTAAAGAGCAGGAACTAAAGAGCGGGAACTAAAGAGCAGGAACTAAAGAGCAGGAACTAAAGAGCGGGAACTAAAGAGCAGGAACTAAAGAGCGGGAACTAAAGAGCGGGAACTTAAGAGCAAGAACTAAAGAGCAGGAACTAAAGAGCGGGAACTTAAGAGCAAGAACTAAAGAGCAGGAACTAAAGAGCGGGAAACTAAAGAGCGGGAACTTAAGAGCAGGAACTAAAGAGCGGGAACTTAAGAGCAAGAACTAAAGAGCAGGAACTAAAGAGCGGGAAACTAAAGAGCGGGAACTTAAGAGCAAGAACTAAAGAGCGGGAACTTAAGAGCAGGAACTAAAGAGCGGGAAACTAAAGAGCAGGAACTAAAGAGCGGGAACTAAAGAGCGGGAACTAAAGAGCAGGAACTAAAGAGCAGGAACTAAAGAGCGGGAACTAAAGAGCAGGAACTAAAGAGCGGGAACTAAAGAGCGGGAACTTAAGAGCAAGAACTAAAGAGCAGGAACTAAAGAGCGGGAACTTAAGAGCAAGAACTAAAGAGCAGGAACTAAAGAGCGGGAAACTAAAGAGCAGGAACTAAAGAGCGGGAAACTTAAGAGCGGGAAACTTAAGAGTGGGAACTAAAGAGCAGGAACTAAAGAGCGGGAAACTAAAGAGCGGGAAACTAAAGAGCAGGAACTAAAGAGTGAGAACAAAAGAGCAAGAACTAAAGAGCAGGAACTAAAGAGCAGGAACTAAAGAGCGGGAACTAAAGAGCAGGAACTAAAGAGCAAGAACTAAAGAGCAGGAACTAAAGAGTGGGAACTAAAGAGCAGGAACTAAAGAGCGGGAACTAAAGAGCAGGAACTAAAGAGCGGGAAACTTAAGAGCGGGAAACTTAAGAGTGGGAACTAAAGAGCAGGAACTAAAGAGCGGGAAACTAAAGAGCGGGAAACTAAAGAGCAGGAACTAAAGAGTGAGAACAAAAGAGCAAGAACTAAAGAGCAGGAACTAAAGAGCAGGAACTAAAGAGCGGGAACTAAAGAGCAGGAACTAAAGAGCAAGAACTAAAGAGCAGGAACTAAAGAGTGGGAACTAAAGAGCAGGAACTAAAGAGCGGGAACTAAAGAGCAGGAACTAAAGAGCAGGAACTAAAGAGCGGGAACTAAAGAGCAGGAACTAAAGAGCGGGAACTAAAGAGCGGGAACTTAAGAGCAAGAACTAAAGAGCAGGAACTAAAGAGCGGGAACTTAAGAGCAAGAACTAAAGAGCAAGAACTAAAGAGCAGGAACTAAAGAGCGGGAAACTAAAGAGCGGGAACTTAAGAGCAGGAACTAAAGAGCGGGAACTTAAGAGCAAGAACTAAAGAGCAGGAACTAAAGAGCGGGAAACTAAAGAGCGGGAACTTAAGAGCAGGAACTAAAGAGCGGGAACTTAAGAGCAAGAACTAAAGAGCAGGAACTAAAGAGCGGGAAACTAAAGAGCGGGAACTTAAGAGCAAGAACTAAAGAGCGGGAACTTAAGAGCAGGAACTAAAGAGCGGGAAACTAAAGAGCAGGAACTAAAGAGCAGGAACTAAAGAGCGGGAACTAAAGAGCAGGAACTAAAGAGCAGGAACTAAAGAGCGGGAACTAAAGAGCAGGAACTAAAGAGCGGGAACTAAAGAGCGGGAACTTAAGAGCAAGAACTAAAGAGCAGGAACTAAAGAGCGGGAACTTAAGAGCAAGAACTAAAGAGCAGGAACTAAAGAGCGGGAAACTAAAGAGCAGGAACTAAAGAGCGGGAAACTTAAGAGCGGGAAACTTAAGAGTGGGAACTAAAGAGCAGGAACTAAAGAGCAGGAAACTAAAGAGCAGGAACTTAAGAGCGGGAACTTAAGAGCGGGAACTATAGATCAGGAACTAAAGAGCAGGAACTAAAGAGCGGGAAACTTAAGAGCAGGAACTAAAGAGCAGGAACTATAGAGCAGGAACTAAAGAGCGGGAAACTTAAGAGCAGGAACTAAAGAGTGGGAACTAAAGAGCAGGAACTAAAGAGCGGGAAACTAAAGAGCAGGAACTTAAGAGCGGGAACTATAGATCAGGAACTAAAGAGCAGGAACTAAAGAGCGGGAAACTAAAGAGCGGGAACTAAAGAGCAGGAACTAAAGAGCGGGAAACTAAAGAGCAGGAACTATAGAGCAGGAACTTAAGAGCGGGAACTAAAGAGTGGGAAACTTAAGAGCGGGAACTAAAGAGTGGGAACTAAAGAGCGGGAAACTTAAGAGCGGGAAACTTAAGAGCGGGAACTAAAGAGCAGGAACTAAAGAGCGGGAAACTAAAGAGCGGGAACTAAAGAGCAGGAACTAAAGAGCAGGAAACTAAAGAGCAGGAACTTAAGAGCGGGAACTTAAGAGCGGGAACTATAGATCAGGAACTAAAGAGCAGGAACTAAAGAGCGGGAAACTTAAGAGCAGGAACTAAAGAGCAGGAACTATAGAGCAGGAACTAAAGAGCGGGAAACTTAAGAGCAGGAACTAAAGAGTGGGAACTAAAGAGCAGGAACTAAAGAGCGGGAAACTAAAGAGCAGGAACTTAAGAGCGGGAACTTAAGAGCGGGAACTAAAGAGTGGGAACTATAGACCAGGAACTAAAGGGCAGGAACTAAGGAGCAGGAACTATAGAGTAGGAACTATAGGGCAGGAACTTTAGAGCAGGAACTAAAGAGCAGTAACTAAAGAGCAGGAACTAAAGAGCAGGAACTATAGACCAGGAACTAAGGGGCAGGAACTATAGACCAGGAACTAAAGGGCAGGAACTAAGGAGCAGGAACTATAGAGTAGGAACTATAGGGCAGGAACTATAGAGCAGGAACTATAGAGTAGGAACTTAAGAGCAGTAACTAAAGAGCAGGAACTAAAGAGTGGGAACTAAAGAGCAGGAACTAAAGTATGGGAACTAAAGAGCAGGAACTAAAGAGTGGGAACTAAAGAGCAGGAACAAAAGAGTGGGAACTAAAGAGCAGGAACTAAAGAGTGGGAACTAAAGAGCAGGAACTCAAGTATAGGAACTAAAAAGCAGGAACCAGAATTATTCCTGAATTCTGATTGAAGTTTGGATTTCTTAGCTAAGCTAACATGCTAACAAATATTTCCTCCAGCTTTTAACTGTTTTAAGAACAGGATCGATCTCACAGAGGCTGATAGGAGCCACTGAAACATGTTTCAGAAAAGAACACCAGAAAAATCTGAAAGTTCTGAATTTTGAAGTGAAATCTGAGCTCAGTCAGAATTTTGTTGCTTGTTTTTAAAGAATTTGAACATTGATTTAAACTCTGACTTGTCTGTGAACTCCGTCTGTTTCAGAAATTAGATTTTTGTTTTTTTAAATTTGGAAATAATAATTTTCAAGCTCCTGTGAATAAAGTGAAGTAATGACGTGTCGGACTGAAGGAGTCCTGCAGGACTCTGTGAGTTCAAACAGACTTCATCTGACCCCCCTCTGCAGGTTTGAAGACGTGTCTGTCCTTCATTCCTCCGTCTGTCCGTCTCTCGCTCCTGCCTGAAGCTCTGCTGGTTTCTCTCACTGACCTCAGCTCCTCTTATGAAACCATGAAACCAGCACAGCTCCAGTAAAAACAGTCAAACCTTCAGAGGTCCTGTTACATAACCCCACGCCACGAGAGAGCGAGAGAGAGAGAGAGAGAGAGAGAGAGCTGAGTGTGTGTCTGAGTGCTGCTGGGTCCAGGCTGCAAACAGCTGATGTAAAAACACGTTTTCTTGGTGCTCATTCAGTTTTCTCTCTCTGTCTCTCTCTCTCTCCCTCTCTCTCTCTCCCTCCGTCGTCGTGCCGACGGGACAAACTTCAGACTTGGACTCTACCTTTAGTTTCTTGGCAGCTGAACTGTCGTCTGTCTGAGACACCATCGCTCTGATGTGAGGAAACCAGCTCAGGAGCATCTGTTCGATTTTCAGTAAGATGTTCAGGAAACGTCCGCTGCAAGAGAGAGAGAGAGAGAGAGAAACAGAGAGAGAGAGAGAAACAGAGAGAGAGGTGGGGGGGTGTTAGACAGGACTTTTATCAGAGGAGGACGCTGCTTTCAGGAAGCTTTAGGCCAAAAACAATCAGTCCAAGAAATCAGAGCCAGGATGTCAAAAACCTTTCATCAAATCTTCATCTTTAACTTTCAATCAGAGCTCACTGCAGTCAGTCTGAAACACTTTAGAAATGATTTATCACTGAATCCCTTCAGGTGGAGGTGAATGAGAGAGAGAGAGAGAGAGGTAGAGAGAGACAGACAGAGAGAGAGAGACAGGTAGAGGTTTGAAGACGAGGATGAGCTGAGCTGTTTCCTCAAACTGACATCTGAAGAGTTTTTACTGCAGATTAACAGTCAGACCCCCTGCGCACACACACACACACACACACACACACACACACACCCTGATCAGATGGCTTAGGGATGTCTCGCCAATGGCCGTTACATAATCCTCATAAAGCCTCTGCAGACACATCAACGATCGGCTGCGTCTGATTGGTGGACGACATGAAACAGCACAAAGGCTGAATAAATAAAAAGGCCTGCAGCGTGTGTGTGTGTGTGTGTGTGTGTGTGTGTGTGTGTGTGTGTGTGTGTGTGTGTGTGTGTGTGTGTGTGTGATCAGTGTGTGTCTCTGCATTCCTCTCCGTCTGTGTGATGCTATCTGATCACACAGACGAGCGTCACATGACGCGATTGCGAGTAGAACATGTTCAGGTCCACATGAGAAATGTGACCGCAGCACACACACACACACACACTCACACACACACACAGCCCACACGTGGCAGCAGCAGGGAAGGAGGGGGGGGGGGCTCGTTCCATTCACAGGCTATAAATAGAGCAGTAAGCCCAGGAGCAGCTCTCTGAGGCCCCGCCCACTGCTCGCTCACACACACACACACACACACACACACACACTGACGTCACAGCCTCACACAGCTCACAGTTTTATGAAGTGAAACGTCTCCTCTGGATGATTTCAGCTCTGACTCAAATGAACTCTCTGCAGACTGAAGACAGACCTGGACCCCACACAGACCGGAGCCCTCGCTCCAGCTCCACCCACAGGCTCAGTCTGTTTAACCCCTCAGAGTACGGAGGCCCACTGCTGCCACACCGCAAAAACAAATCAGTATCACAACACAAAGGGATTTCATTTATTTTTTTCTTTTTGGAGCAGTTTTGGACAGTTACACCTCATTACATCCTAAATGACCTCATTACAACATAAATGACCTCACTACAACATGAATGACCTCATCTCATTACATCCTAAATGACCTCATTACATCCTAAATGACCTCATTACGACATAAATGACCTCATTACAACATAAATGACCTCATCTCAATACGACAGAAATGACCTCATTACGACATAAATGACCTCATTACGACATAAATGACCTCATTACGACATAAATGACCCCACTACAACATGAATGACCTCATCTCATTACATCCTTAATGACCTCATTACGACATAAATGACCTCATTACAACATAAATGACCTCATTATGATATAAATGACCTCATATCACTATAACATAAATGACCTCATCTCATTACAATATAAATGACCTCATTATGACATAAATAACCTCATTGCAACATAAATTACCTCATTACGACATGAATGGGAGGAAGCCCTGACTCTGGTCTTTAAAGACCGGGAGGAGGCCCCGACTCTGGTCTTTAGAGACCAGGAGGAGGCCCCGACTCTGGTCTTTAGAGACCAGGAGGAGGCCCCGGGGCCTCTTCTTTCAGTCATTTTTTGTGTATTTTTGGGAGAGAAAGGAGACGTGGGGAGT
Source organism: Labroides dimidiatus (assembly GCA_030710495.1). Taxonomy (NCBI): domain Eukaryota; kingdom Metazoa; phylum Chordata; class Actinopteri; order Labriformes; family Labridae; genus Labroides; species Labroides dimidiatus. Next base: position 37,117,721 of record CM061144.1, read on the forward strand.
AGAGCGTGCGGGACGAGCTGGTCCAAATCCTCTACATGGGTCACACGCTGAAACTACAAGAAACTACCGCTGTGGCTCCTCTGAATCTCTCTGTTTGCTGAGAATCTTTTTCTCCTCCAGCTCTAAACTCTTTGTTTCTTCTCTCTTCTTCTCTCTCTCTCTCTCTCTCTCTCTCTCTCTCTCTCTCTCTCGGCGGCTGCAGCAGACGCTCGCTGACAGACGCTGCTTTTCATCCAGGCTCAGCAGCTCCTGGCTGAATGAGCTCCGTTAATGTTCCTGAGCCGCTCTGGATCTGCGGCTCCTACATAAACATCTCCTCTGTGGTCTTGAGGTCCACACAGCAGGACCTCTGTGTGTTTCATCTGACATGACTGCTCCTCTCCTGAAGCCTCCTCCGCTGTTGCTGCTCCCTGTGCGGTCCACATCAGACCAGCTGTTTATGACACAGACCTTCATTTCAGCCCACGTCAGATTCACAGACCACCAGAGGAAGCTGTGGACGTCTTCAGTTTGTCCACCAGGACTTTGGTTTGTTTGAAATCTCTCTAACAAGCAGGACGCCCACAGCTCCCAGTCTGTCTGTCCTTCAGTAAACTGGGACCAAAGTGAGACCAGAGTGAACGAAGCTCCAAACAGGAGAGCTCTGCTGGATCCTGATCAGCCTCTGGATCCAGCAGCGATCGTTGGACGATGAAACGAGACTCTGAGAAACAGACAGACGACTTTTCTGACGTAACAAACTGTTTAAAAAAAACCAGCTTCCATCAAACGAGCTGACATCCTGTTTAAAGATGAAGCCGACGTTAGAGGCTGCAGAAAGACCAGAAACCACATCTCCAAGATGGTCCTGTCCAACGATCGGCTTCATCTGACTGAATCAGGAACAGACAGACAACGTCACAGAGACGTCGTCCATATTTCAGACGGTCTGTGGTTTTTTTTACACGGTCTGTAAATCCAGATCACATTTCTATGAAGAAGCTTCGTTTGTCTTCAGATGTCAGAATAAAACAGTCTGTAAATGTTTGTCTGTTTAAGGTTAAAAATGTTCCATCACACATTTAAAACCATCAGATCACAAAGTGTCCTGAACCATCTCTGATCCAGCTCTGATCCATCTCTGATCCCTCTCTGATCCAGCTCTGATCTGTCTCAGATCCAGCTCTGATCCATCTCTGATCCAGCTCTGATCCCTCTCTGAACCCTCTCTCATCCCTCTCTGATCCAGCTCTGATCCATCTCTGGTCCCCCTCTGATCCAGCTCTGAACTATCTCTGAACTATCTCTGATCCATCTCTGGTCCCCCTCTGATCCAGCTCTGAACTATCTCTGAACTATCTCTGATCCAGCTCTGATCCAGCTCTGATCCAGCTCTGATCCCTCTCTGATCCCTCTCTGATCCATCTCTGATCCAGCTCTGATCCAGCTCTGATCCATCTCTGATCCTTCTCTGATCCCTCTCTGATCCAGCTCTGAACTATCTCTGATCCATCTCTGATCCAGCTCTGATCCAGCTCTGATCCATCTCTGATCCTTCTCTGATCCAGCTCTGATCCCTCTCTGATCCCTCTCTGATCCATCTCTGATCCAGCTCTGATCCCTCTCTGATCCAGCTCTGATCCCTCTCTGATCCAGCTCTGATCCAGCTCTGAACTATCTCTGATCCATCTCTGATCCAGCTCTGATCCAGCTCTGATCCATCTCTGATCCATCTCTGATCCAGCTCTGATCCAGCTCTGATCCATCTCTGATCCTTCTCTGATCCAGCTCTGATCCAGCTCTGATCCATCTCTGATCCTTCTCTGATCCAGCTCTGATCCAGCTCCTCGTCTCTCTGTCTTGTTAAAGTCTTCACAGCTCTGTTGTCTGTGAGCTGAAGCTCGTCTCTCCCTCTCTCTCTCTCTCCCTTTCTCTCTCTCTCTCTCTCTCTCTCTCTCTCTCTCTCTCCCTTTCTCTCTCTCTCTCTCTCTCTCTCTCTCTCTCTCCCTCTCTCTCTCTGTCTCTCTCTCTCTCTCTCTCTCTCTCTCTCTCTCTCTCTCTCTCTCTCAGGGTTCATTCCTTTATAAGCAGCTCTGACAGAAGGAGTCTCAGGTGTGGAAGGATAACTTCAGGTATGTGAGCCTCAGATTAAAGTGTACTGAGGTTATTTCTGTGTTCTGACCGTGTTCAGTGTCAGCTCAGAGTAACTCAGACCTGTTTCTGTCTCTAAAGCAGGAACCTTTAACAGCTCCACGTGTTTAAAGACCTGTTTTAATGTGACACTTTGAGCTGGTTTTAATCTCTAACCCAAACTCAGATCACAGTCTGTTTGTTTACTTTCTGACACGTTTTGGTTTCGTGGCTTCATTTGGACCAAGAGTCACCAAAACCAAACAGCCAACACCTGAGGCTAATCTGTTAGCGGCTAACAGGCTAAAAACACGAGCAGGCTGAGAGGGTTGACTCTGAATTCTCAGGATTTCAGCAGTTTGAGGAGGAGAAACTCCTGCAACTCATTATGTTTAACTGGAGCCATCTTTAAGGTGTGTTTACTGCTGTCCTACGCACACACACACACACACACACACACACATAAACACACATAAACACACACACATAAACACACACAAACAGATGAAACTACAGACCTGGAGCTTTAATCAGTAACTGTAAAGTGTCTCAGACTGTTTCTGTCCGGAATAATCCAGACTGTTTATCACCCTGATGGTTCTACTGACTGACTGTTAAGAGGTCAGAACATGACAGAGGAACGTCCAGAGGAACGTCCAGAGGAACGTCCAGAGGAACGTCCAGAGGAACGTTCAGAGGAACATTCAGAGGAACGTCCAGAGGAACGTTCAGAGGAACATTCAGAGGAACGTCCAGAGGAACGTCCAGAGGAACGTTCAGAGTAAAGCTCAGACAGGAGAGGAGGAAGAGAGAAGTGCAGTGAGGTGTGGTTTGGGTCTTTACCCCATGTGTGGGTTCTGGAGGACCCCCAGTATTCTCTGGATCCGGTCTATGGCCACGTTCTCCTGGAAGCTGCCGAGACCTGCAGGAGGAGGAGGAGACAGAGAGAGAGACCGTGTTTCAGAGCGGCTGCTGACGTCTCTGCTCTGATGATCTGAGAACAAACCACCTGATTCAATCTGAGGGATGAAAAGTGAAGAAGGAGGAGCCTTCAGACAGCAGGGGGCGATGTCTGCCTAAGACTGTTTTTGCAGATCAAACAGCAACAGCTGAAAGCTAACCGAGAGTTTGAGTCTCACCTTCAGTAAAAACTTGTTTCTAGATGTTAAAGAAAATCTGACGCCTGAATTTCTCCAACAGGATAAAAAAAATCTGCCAGAAGGAAAAAAAGAAAAACTGCTCGTAGATTTCCTGAAACATGGTTCAAGTCTTAGAACAATAAACTAAACAGGCACATTTTTTATCCCATCGATGGATTTTTTAAAAACTCTTTGTAGAAATTTGGACATTTTTGTCTTTAAATATCCTGAAAAAAGAGATTTTTCTGGACCTGTCATGTGACTGTGGCTCAGATCAAGTCCAGTAGGACCGTTCTGACACAAAGACCAGACCGGGTTTCAGTTTTTCATGTAGATGACTCCTAACTGATGAGGGGTTCTCCTTAGACCTCCTGTGACCTGCTGTCAGTGGAAGCTCTGCTAAAGATGAATACATGTAGAGACTAATGTAGAGACTTCATCAGACCCGGTCCTGATTCAGAATGAAGAGAGGAGATAAACTCAGGTTCAGGTTCCAAATCCAAGTCTATCAAATCAACGCAATAAATCTTCTGATGGTCCTGCTGGTCCTGTTGGTCCTGATGGTCCTGCTGGTCCTGTTAGTCCTGATGGTCCTGCTGGTCCTGATGGTCCTGTTGGTCCTGATGGTCCTGATGGTTCTGTTGGTCCTGCTGGTCCTGCTGGTCCTGTTGGACTCTGAGCTCTTGTCTCATCGTCTCCTCTCTCAGCGTTTCGCTCTGAAGGATGTTAAATGACTCGTGAGGCCTTTGATGCTTTCTGTTTGTTCTGCAGCTGCAGCGCTCAGAGTGCACGTTTAGAGTGCACGTTTAGAGTGCACGTTTAGAGTGCACGTCTAGAGTGCACGTTTATAGTGCATGTTTATAGTGCATGTTTATAGTGCATGTTTATAGTGCATGTTTAGAGTGCATGTTTATAGTGCATGTTTATAGTGCATGTTTATAGTGCATGTTTAGAGTGCATGTTTAGAGTGAACGTTTAGAGTGCACGTTTAGAGTGAACGTTTAGAGTGCATGTTTATAGTGCATGTTTATAGTGCATGTTTATAGTGCATGTTTAGAGTGCATGTTTATAGTGCATGTTTATAGTGCATGTTTATAGTGCATGTTTATAGTGCATGTTTATAGTGCATGTTTATAGTGCATGTTTATAGTGCATGTTTATAGTGCATGTTTATAGTGCATGTTTATAGTGCATGTTTATAGTGCATGTTTAGAGTGCATGTTTAGAGTGCATGTTTAGAGTGCATGTTTAGAGTGAACGTTTAGAGTGCACGTTTAGAGTGCATGTTTAGAGTGAACGTTTATAGTGCATGTTTAGAGTGCATGTTTAGAGTGCACGTTTAGAGTGCATGTTTAGAGTGCACGTTTAGAGTGCATGTTTAGAGTGCATGTTTAGAGTGCACGTTTAGAGTGCATGTTTATAGTGCATGTTTATAGTGCATGTTTATAGTGCATGTTTAGAGTGCATGTTTAGAGTGCATGTTTAGAGTGCATGTTTAGAGTGAACGTTTAGAGTGCACGTTTAGAGTGCATGTTTAGAGTGAACGTTTAGAGTGCATGTTTAGAGTGCATGTTTAGAGTGCACGTTTAGAGTGCACGTTTAGAGTGCACGTTTAGAGTGCACGTTTAGAGTGCATGTTTAGAGTGCACGTTTAGAGTGCACGTTTAGAGTGCATGTTGCCTCCTGGTGCAGGTTTGATGTTTCAAGGATGAACTCAGAGTGATAAACTTCCTGTCGTTGATTAAAAACTCTCTGGCTGTGACTCTGACGTCTGCTCCTCTGGTTTTTAACCTCTAAACTTCCCTCAGACCTGAGCTCACCTTTTACTTTTTGCCCTCTGACCTTTATTAAAGCCCCGGTGAGCAGCGTTAGCTGGCTGTGAAACAGAGCTCAGACTCTTCACTGGAGGAACCAGGAGCGGCCGGGAGAGAGAGAGAGAGAGAGAGAGAGAGAGAGAGAGAGAGGAAAGTCTGGAGAGACGGACGCTCCGGTCTGCAAAGCTTACTGCATATCTGAACACAATCTAACCTGCAGGGGGCGTCAGAGAGCAGAGAGGGGTCAGAGAGCAGAGAGGGGTCAGAGAGCAGGGAGGGGTCAGAGAGCAGGGAGGGGTCAGAGAGCAGGGAGGGGTCAGAGAGCAGAGAGGGGTCAGAGAGCAGGGAGGGGTCAGAGAGCAGGGAGGGGTCAGAGAACAGGGAGGGGTCAGAGAGCAGAGAGGGGGTCAGAGAGCAGGGAGGGGTCAGAGAGCAGAGAGGGGTTAGAGCAGGGAGGGGTCAGAGAGCAGAGAGGGGTCAGAGAGCAGGGAGGGGTCAGAGAACAGGGAGGGGTCAGAGAGCAGGGAGGGGTCAGAGAGCAGGGAGAGGGGTCAGAGAGCAGAGAGAGGGGTCAGAGAGCAGAGAGAGGGGTCAGAGAGCAGAGAGGGGTCAGAGAACAGGGAGGGGTCAGAGATCAGAGAGGGGTCAGAGAGCAGGGAGGGGTCAGAGAACAGGGAGGGGTCAGAGAACAGGGAGGGGTCAGAGAGCAGGGAGGGGTCAGAGAGCAGGGAGGGGTCAGAGAGCAGGGAGGGGTCAGAGAACAGGGAGGGGTCAGAGAGCAGAGAGGGGTCAGAGATCAGAGAGGGGTCAGAGAACAGGGAGGGGTCAGAGAGCAGAGAGGGGTCAGAGAGCAGGGAGGGGTCAGAGAGCAGGGAGAGGTCAGAGAGCAGAGAGAGGGGTCAGAGAGCAGGGAGGGGTCAGAGAACAGGGAGGGGTCAGAGAACAGGGAGGGGTCAGAGATCAGAGAGGGGTCAGAGAGCAGGGAGGGGTCAGAGAACAGGGAGGGGTCAGAGAGCAGAGAGGGGTCAGAGATCAGAGAGGGGTCAGAGAACAGGGAGGGGTCAGAGAGCAGAGAGGGGTCAGAGAGCAGGGAGGGGTCAGAGAACAGGGAGGGGTCAGAGATCAGAGAGTGGTCAGAGAGCAGGGAGGGGTCAGAGAGCAGGGAGGGGTCAGAGAACTGGGAGGGGTCAGAGATCAGAGAGGGGTCAGAGATCAGAGAGGGGTCAGAGAACAGGGAGGGGTCAGAGAGCAGAGAGGGGTCAGAGAGCAGGGAGGGGTCAGAGAGCAGAGAGGGGTCAGAGAGCAGAGAGAGGGGTCAGAGAGCAGGGAGGGGTCAGAGAACAGGGAGGGGTCAGAGATCAGAGAGTGGTCAGAGAGCAGGGAGGGGTCAGAGAGCAGGGAGGGGTCAGAGAACTGGGAGGGGTCAGAAAGCAGGGAGGGGTCAGAGACTTACGGTCAGAGTAACGTCCTGAGATCAACGCCTGAAGGATGGACGACAGAGGCTGAATGAAGCACTGCAGCTCCAAGCACTGAGAGAGAGAGAGAGAGAGAGAGAGAGAGAGAGAGAGAGAGAGAGAGAGAGACCTGTTAGCATCCATGTATCTACAATTAAAGTCCACACATTACAGCTCAGCGTGTGTGTGTGTGTGTGTGTGTGTGTGTGTGTGTGTGTGTGTGTGTGTGTGTGCGTGACTCACAGCTTATCTCACTTCCTCTCTCTCTCTCTGTTTTATTGATTTACGGCTTTAAGTGACTGATCGTAGTTTTATAGCCCCCCCCCCCCCCACACACACACACACACACAGACAGAGCATGGACAGGAGTCATGAACAGCTGATCTTTGCTAACAGAGGAGCTGATCATCCTCACCAGCTCCACACGTGCCGTTACCGAGCGCCTCAGACAGAAACCTGAGAGCTGCAGACCCAGACTGGACCCTCACCTGAGCCGTCAGATCCTCTTACAGCGTGCGGTACCTGCAGGTCAGCGTGTGAGCACGCCCCTGATATCTGCTCCACAGAGACACAACTTTCACTCCGTCCTCTCTGAGCAGCGTCTCAGGTTCAGACGTCAGGCAGAGAAAGTCGTAGAGATGCAAACTGATCAAAACGCTCTGTTCTGAAAACAAAACCAGATCTTTACCAGACTTCCTGAAACGATGAGGTCATCATATAAGGATCTCCTGATGGGCCTCAAACACCAAGGCCTGCCCACAGCTGGGGACAGAATAAAGACTACAAAAGGCCCAATACGCCCTCAACATCTGACAAACACTCAGGACCGTCTGCTCCGGATCAGCAGAGACCCCGTGTTCATATAACAGAAAGGTTCCTGTCATCAGGCCCCTCCTTCAGATCCACTCACTGAAGTAACAGAACGTTATTACCGAACATTATTTCAGGTCTCGCTGCCGTAAACCGAGCTGAGCTCTGGATCCAGACCAGAGTCTCCAAATGATGGTTCTGCTGCTTTGACGTCAGCAGAAATTATACAAGTGCTGCTGAATCAGGACAGCTGTGGTCACGAGCAACAGTTAAAGGATGAAGGTAATTACTGAGAGAGAGAGAGAGAGAGAGAGAGAGGGAGAGAGAGAGAGAGAGAGAGAGAGAGGGAGAGAGAGAGCAGCACGGAGCAGGTCGACTGCTGCTGCTCCCAGAGTCAGGGTGAGTTTCAGTCCTGAACACTTCTGTTTGTTGGATATAAAGGACACCTGGCTCTTAAAGAGACAGCGTCCGACCAAAGAGTCTGTAAACTGTCACCACTGACAGAAACCTTCAGTTTAAAAATCAGTAGAAACACAGAGAGGAGTGAAGGTGCTCACTGAAACAACAGTAAAGGGTTAAACAGTGTTTATAGAAAGGCCAAAACACACACTGACCAATCAGAGAAGAGCTGACAAAAAATAAAGAAGGAAATAAAAGATAGAAAAAGAAACAGATGAAAAGGTTGGTTTAGGATTCATAATGTGACGTGTTTCTGCTGTCTGTCTTGCTCATCTTGTTTTAGTTCTTATAACTTATTTTATTTTATTTTATTTTATTTTACTTTATTTTTTCCTAATCTTGTTGTTTATCGTTTCACTTCTTTTATTATCCTCCTTCTTCTCCAGTCTGCTGCACATTGAAATGAGCAACGGTGATACCAAATTTTCCCCTGGATTAATAAAGTATTTCTGACTCTGATCAGAAACTATAAACAAGGAAATAAAAATAGAAAATGGATAAAACAGAAAAGAACAAAGGAAAAGAAAAAAAAAAAAGAAAAAATGGAAAAATACAAAAGAGGAAAAGTAAAAGTAACGAAATTGAAGAAGAAAAAAAATGAAGAAATAAAAGAAAGAATAAGAAAGAACAAAGAATGAATAATAAAATAAGAGAAAAGAAATTTAAAAAAGAGGAAATCAAATGAAAAAAACAAAGTCAAAAAAATTCAGGTCGATGTCCCCCCCCCCAAAGAATGATGACATCATCAAAACTGAATAATTTTCCCCGCCTGTGAACCCACATGACCCTGGGTTTATGGGTAACATTTTCATCATTCATTCATTCATTCATTCATTCGTTCGTCTCCTTAAAGTGACAGGACGCCCTGTCAGAGGGAACCCTCAGTGTGTTCTCTCATTCACTCGTTTGTTAGCTCGTTCGCTCTCTCTCTCTCTCACCTTGTGTAGGAAAAGTTCATTTTCAGTGTCTGCTTGAGGTTTTTCACAGAGTCCGTCCCCTCCGGCGCCGTGCAGCCTCTTCCTGTTTGAACAAAGCTCCGCCCCCACAGACGTGAATCCCTGAACTGGACTGAGCGAGTCGGCTCGAGAGTCCGGGCCTTCGTCCTGACAGTCGCTCTTCCTCCTCCTCCTCCTCTGTACTGCTCCACAGTGGGAGCAGCTTACTGATGATGATGATGATGAGGGTGATGATGATGATGAAGGTGCTACATGCGTCTCCTCCGCCTCCTGAGGACTTAACCTCTCAGCGCTGTCACTGTCACTGTCGCTGTCGTCCTCATCGCTGGCGAGCCAGTCGATGGAGTACTCAGAGTCCGAGGTCGACATGTTGGTGTTCCAGTCTCATCCAGCAGAGGGCATCACTGAGCTGAGGGGACACAGACACGAGCGGGATTGAGATTTAAACATCCTGGAAACCACAGATTAAACAATTCATGACAATAATTCAGGCTCAGAGTCTCATTAGAGCAGATCTTTAATCCACTCAGTAAAGTCTGTGAGGGGCTGGGACAGCGCCACCTGTGGACAGAACAGGTGGTGTTTTCTCCACCTGTGGACAGAACAGGTGGTGTTTCTCCACCTGTGGACAGAACAGGTGGTGTTTCTCCACCTGTGGACAGAACAGGTGGTGTTTCTCCAGCACAGACTTCGTTCAGACTTTGTAAAGAACTTTAATAATTAAAACATTTTGAATAAACATAAAAAACAAGACTTTATGAAGACGCCTCAGAGAAACGGCCTCCACCCTGATCAGGAAGGAGTTAAACTTATGGTTCTCCTTTTTGAGACTCTTTGCTCCTCTTCATAAACTCAAACAGAGCTGAGACCTCCTCAGAGTGACACTTTCCCGCCCTCTTAAGACGCCCCCCCCCCCCAAGAAAAAAAAAATACAGAATAGGAAGTGTATTAAGTGTATTAAGTGTATTAAGTGTATTAACTGTATTAAATATATTTACTGTATTAACTGTATTAACTGTATTAAATGTATTAACTGTATTAAATGTATTAAATGTATTTACTGTATTAACTGTATTAAATGTATTTACTGTATTAACTGTATTAAATGTATTGACTGTATTAACTGTATTAAATGTATTGACTGTATTAACTGTATTGACTGTATTAAATGTATTAACTGTATTATCTGTATTAACTGTATGAACTGTATTAACTGTATTAAATGTATGAACTGTATGAACTGTATTAAATGTATTAACTGTATTAACTGTATTAAATGTATTAACTATATAAACTGTATTAAATGTATTAACTGTATGAAATGTATTAACTGTATTAACTGTATTACATGTATTAACTGTATGAAATGTATTAACTGTATTAACTGTATTAACTGTATTACATGTATTAACTGTATGAAATTTATTAACTGTATTAAATGTATTAACTGTATTAAATGTATTAACTGTATGAAATGTATTAACTGTATTAAACTGTATTAAATGTATTAACTGTATTAAATGTATTAACTGTATTAACCGTATTAACTGTATTAAATGTATGAAATGTATTAACTGTATTAACTGTATTAAATGTATTAACTGTATGAAATGTATTAACTGTATTAAATGTATTAACTGTATGAAATGTATTAACTGTATTAACTGTATTAAATGTATTAACTGTATTAACCGTATTAACTGTATTAAATGTATGAAATGTATTAACTGTATTAACTGTATTAAATGTATTAACTGTATGAAATGTATTAACTGTATTAACTGTATAACATGTATTAAATGTATTAACTGTATTAACTGTATTAACTGTATTAAATGTATTAAATGTATTAACTGTATTAACTGTATTACATGTATTACATGTATTTACTGTATTTGCTGTATTTGCTGTATTTATTGTCCGACTGCTGTTTGAAGACGTCACCTTGAAGCTCAGAGTCAGTCAGCAGCTTTAATTAGCAGCTGCAGACGTATGAGGAGATAAATTATGATTTAGGGATTATCCTCCAGGCAGCAGACACTCAGCACCTATCATCACATAAAAGAGCCATTAAGAACCAAAAATATCAAAAAGTTTCCAAAGATGTCCTCAAAAAAAAGACTAAACTAAGCAAATATCTGTGACTGTGTCACTTAAAATGAGAGTTTTTGTCGCTCTTGCTTTAAAAAACTGCTTCTTTTAGACGACTGCAGCTTTAAATTAAACCTCAGTGATTTTAGATTTAAAGCTCCTGTGAGGATTTTTTTGGCTGGTTTTACATCAAGCTGAAAATACATCAGATGTCTTTTTATGACCTTCAAAAGCAAACAGACCATCAGAGGAGCGACGGTTTACCTCCATGTTTAAATACCTCATGCTTTTAACTGCTGTGAGGGGGTAGGTGTCAGATTCAGTGTTTAATGCACACCTTTGTTTAGTCTCAGGGAGTGGTGCCAGCATCAGAAAGTAGGACAAGATGTTTTGAATAACACACACATTCATGTCAGAACTCCGTCCACAGGGGGGCGCCACACTCTACATGAACAGAAAGTTCCTGACAGGAGCTTTAATTTTTTCAAAGGATGTGCTTTAAAAAGAGATCAGCAGAACATTCTACTCTACAAGCAAGCGTGTCAAAACTGCTGTCAAACTGTTACACACACACACACACACACACACACACACACACACACACACACACACACACACACACACACACCGGTCAGTGGATTAAATAACCTCCTCTGCTTCTTCCAAATGGGCAGGTCGTCCAACATTATGTAAGAAAACATCCAAACACATGGACCTGTTTCATTCACATGCACACACACACACTCTCACACACACACACACACACACACGGACATACACGCTGCTCATACAAGTGACTGATCAGAGAGATATTCATACAGACACACTCCTGTGTCTGCACACACACACACACACACACACACACACACACACACACACACATTAAATCTCAGACATGTAGCTCATGTGATCCTGCAGGAACTTACCGGCACCGGGCGGTGTGGATGGGTTTACCTGTCCGGGGCTCAGAGGGGGTGTGTGTGTGTGTGTGGGGGGGGGTTAATCCGCAGGAAGCATCTCCAGAATCCCGGTTTGAATCCAGCGCAGTGTGAAATTTAGGAGTGTGAAATCCAGCCGGGTGTGTGAGAGTGTGTGTGAGCTGCAGAGCCGCACTTACCGGGAGTGAACTGTGTGTTCCCCGTCCTGCTCGGTGACTTAAGGACATGCAGCAGCAGCAGCGGCAGAGTGTGTGTGAGCGGAGTGTGTGTGAGAGAGAGCAGAGTGTTTGGGGTGTGTGTGTGTGTGTGTGTGTGTGTGTGTGCGGGCCGATGATGGAATGAAACCATGGACCGAGCAGACTGCAGGAGAGAGAGAGAGAGAGAGGGAGAGAGAGAGAGAGAGAGAGAGAGAGAGAGAGAGAGAGAGAGAGAGAGAGAGAGAGGGAGAGAGAGAGAGAGAGAGGGAGAGAGAGAGAGAGAGAGAGAGAGAGAGGGAGGAGGACTCCCATCAGCCCGTGCAGCCTCTCCCTGGGCAACGTGTCTGAGAGGGGCGGGACTTCAGCCGGGCTCGCGCTGCTCTCCGCCCTCCCTCTCGCTCACGCGCACGCAGTCACGCGCGGGCAGGAAACCGTGTCACAGCAGAGAGTGGAAACTATCACCGTGGAAAAATAAACACGCCGAGCTGGAACAAAACGTACTCGCGTGATCATGACCGCACAATGCATCACGTCACCGCTCGTGCGCTTCCAATTAAGCTCTCTGATTGGATCAGCGCCGCGGAGCAGCACGTGACCCGCGGAGGGACTAATTAATGTTGCGTTCAAGGACCTCCAGGGAGAGTCCGTCCGGTTACACAAGAAGCTCATCCTCAGACACAGAATCAACCGTTTTCATCTCAAACCACCGATCAGGCTTCAAATCCAGAACAGCTTCACAACACAGAGCGAAGAGCCGAACACACACACACACACACACACACACAGGGAGGGAAACACAGCGATACAACATGAAATAAATCACATTAAAATCAGACAGAATGAAACAAAATACAAAATAAAATCGAGCAAAATGAAAAAAATAATTAAAACAGTGCAAAAAACATCAGAATAAAAATGATGTAGAATAAAAAAAATATTTAAAACATTAAATAGAATCAAATTGAATAAAAAAAAAACAAACAACTTGATGAAATAAAATGTAAACAAATTGTAAACTATGATAAAAAGAATGGACCAGTGATAAAAAACAGTTTAAATTAAATTAAAAAAGCAAGAGTTAAAAAAATGAGAGAGAATCAAACAGGCTGCTCCTCTGACCCGACCCTTCAAAATAAAACACAGAACAACCATGGACCAAATACTGAGCTTTCTCTCATGCAGTTCACGACTTTAAACAGATGGATTCATTATTTAACTGAGACTTATTTATCTGTGAAAGTTTTCTACAGCCTGCTGTAGGTTTAACTGTAAAAACAACAGAAGAGAAAAATCAGGTTAATATCAGGAAGAAGCCCAAAGGCCCCGACTGAAACATGAACCTCAGCCTCTGGATTAAAACACAAACTGTTTCCTCTTCGTGTGCAGCTGCTCAGATTGACAAATGAAGCGAACACAGAGTCTCAGTCCTTCTTTGAGTGCAACGTGAAGACAAAAGCATCAGACAGACATGAAACACATCACGTCTCTTCAAATAAAACAACCCGTCCGTGAGATTCTGCATGTAAAGAGCCATTGTTGTAAAATCTGCTCCAGGTTTCCTTCCTCTCCGTCTGACCCAGGATAAAGTTATCACTGACAGGATGTGACACGCTCCAACGGTCAAGGTTTGTGTGCTCTTAATCTCAAAGGAGGTGCAAGTCATTCCTGGACAGAGGGATCAGACTATTTACTGGAAAACCGATAGGCTCAGGAGGCCACAGAGAGCCGCGGATTTAAGGCAAAACTCTGTGAACTCAGGGACCAGATACCAGCTCTGAATGACTTCAGCTGGTTTCTCACCTGTAGAGGTAAACATCACCTGTGAGTTCAGTTTTTACTGTAATACAACTGATCACTGCCAACATGTGAGGCCACAGGAAGTAGAAACAGGAAGTAGAAAACTTTGGCTGCACGATGAAAAACACAGCACTGATTTCAGTCCAGCTTAATATAAGAGGATAGAGTTCTGTAAAGTGAGGTAACATTACCGTAATGTCCTGTAAAGTGATGTAACATTACCGTAATGTTCTGTAAAGTGAGGTAACATTACCGTAATGTTCTGTAAAGTGATGTAACATTACCGTAATGTTCTGTAAAGTGAGGTAACATTACCGTAATGTCCTGTAAAGTGATGTAACATTACCGTAATGTTCTGTAAAGTGAGGTAACATTACCGTAATGTTCTGTAAAGTGAGGTAACATTACCGTAATGTTCTGTAAAGTGAGGTAACATTACCGTAATGTCCTGTAAAGTGATGTATCATTACCGGAATGTCCAGAAAACTGATGTAAAGTTACCGTAATGTTCTGTAAAGTGAGATAAAGTTACCGTAATATACTGTAAAGTGATGTAATGTTACTGTAATGTCCTGTAAAGTGATGTAATGTTACCGTAAGGTCATGTAAAGTGAGGTAACATTACCGTAATGTTTGTAAAGTGAGGTAACATTACCGTAAAGTTCTGTAAAGTGAGGTAACATTACCGTAATGTTCTGTAAAGTGAGGTAACATTACCGTAATGTCCTGTAAAGTGATGTAACATTACCGTAATGTTCTGTAAAGTGAGATAACGTTACAGTTATATACTGTAAAATGAGGTAACATTACCGTAATGTTCTGTAAAGTGAGATAACGTTACCGTAATATACTGTAAAGTGATGTAATGGTACCGTTATATATTGTTAAGTGATGTAATGTTACCGTAATATACTGTAAAGTGATGTAACATTACCGTAATGTCCTGTAAAGTGAGGTAACATTACCGTAATATACTGTAAAGTGATGTAACATTACCCTAATGTTCTGTAAAGTGAGATAACGTTACCGTAATATCCTGTTAAGTGATTTAACATTACCATAATTTCCTGTAAAGTATAGTTACATTACAGCAATATCCTGTAAAGTGATGTAACATTACCGTAATGTCCTGTTAAGTGATTTAACATTACCGTAATGTTCTGCAAAGTGAGGTAACATTACCGTTATATATTGTAAAGTGATGTAATGTTACCTTAATGTACTTTATTGTAACATTTGTAACATATCATGATTTATTGTAACATTTGTAACATATATCATGATTTACTGTAACCTAATGCAGTACGTTGATGAGATGTAACCTCACAGTTTGAGCTGATAACATGATGTTCGGTATCTGTTGTACTGTAGTCTCAGATAACATCACATGAAGTCACAACATGAGTTTCTTTCTTGTCTCTGGTCATATTTTGTTCTGTTTCTCAGGAAGGTTTTTGTTTAACTGTATTTAATGCAGCGTATCATGTTGTGATGTTAGCTCATGGTGAAGTGTAATTCTGTACTGAGTCAGAGTATCATACTGTGCCCTGCTCCGTCATCATGTCTCATATTGATCATCTCATACTGGGTTTTATTCTGCAGCATTTCATCATCGTATCTTTTTATATCACAGTTTTAAATCCAGAGGTGGGGATGAAATGTTTGTGTTTCTCAGTCTGAAGCTGGACCCTGGTGCAGACGGACTCTGCTCATGAACAGAGGACGCTCTCCTCCATTTTTAAAGAGTATTGACTCAGAGCTCTGCCTCTGCTGCAGCTCCCGCACATTATCTGCGCTTTGACACAGTTGGCAGCGGAGCCACAAACAGGAAATGGGTCACGCCTCTGCGATTCATTCTCCAGTCGGGTTAAAAATTGTTCATTG
The DNA here is from genome assembly GCA_030710495.1 of Labroides dimidiatus. Taxonomy (NCBI): domain Eukaryota; kingdom Metazoa; phylum Chordata; class Actinopteri; order Labriformes; family Labridae; genus Labroides; species Labroides dimidiatus. The sequence continues at coordinate 37,133,369 of CM061144.1, forward strand.
GGCTGATGAGTGAACTCTGCGCTGGTGTAGAATTAAACGAAGGACGTCTGGACCGAGACAGCATGCAGCACACTCAGCACACTCAGCATCCTGACCCTCATCTCTGAGGTTACACAAGAAGAAGAAGAAGAGCAGGATCTGCAGAGGAAGGCCTCTTCTAAAACCAGACCCACATGACTGAGCAGTGAGGTCAGCAGGTGATACCTGTCCACAGGTGACACGCACAGAGCTGGAGGTCACGACCAGCTGGTATCTGATATTTAACAAAGCTCAGTGTAATGGTTCTACTCTAACCTCAGCATGAGTCAGCCATTCATCGAGTGTGTGTGTGTGTGTGTGTGTGAGGAGTGAAAAGCTGAAACCAAATAATCCCATTCATCTGTAATTAAAAGCGGTTTGAGCTGCAGCCTCCTGCAGCGGCGAGAGATGAAGAGTGTTGGATCGATGCGTGGTCCGGTCTGATGAGGCGCACTAAGTGACGCTCTGAGGAGATTAACCCCGAGGGGAGAGCGCACACACAGCCCTGCATCACCGCTGCCTTTGGTTCAGTTTCAGCAGAATGTGGTTTCTACGGTGGCCAACGAGGGCAAACGATCTGCAACGCACTCCATCAGGAAACAAACAGTGCAACACACCAGAGGACACAAACAAACACACCAGAGGACACGTGACCGTGAAGGAAAAACACACGCTGCAAAAAACAGCTCTGTTCACAGCAAAGCATCCTGGGAGAAGGCTAAACCAGAACACAACATGTACAGAACATGAAGTGACAACATAACATACATGTAACTGTGCTGTGGTCTTTGTTTTTCTAACATGTTGAGGTCTTTGTTTTTCTAACATGTGGTCTTTGTTTTTCTAACATGTTGTGGTCTTTGTTTTTCTAACATGTTGAGGTCTTTGTTTTTCTAACATGTTGTGGTCTTTGTTTTTCTAACATGTTGAGGTCTTTGTTTTTCTAACATGTTGAGGTCTTTGTTTTTCTAACATGTTGAGGTCTTTGTTTTTCTAACATGTGGTCTTTGTTTTTCTAACATGTTGAGGTCTTTGTAGCGTGTTTTCATGTGTTGTCACATTGATGAAGATGTTTTCTCAGTCTGTTTGTATTATGCCTTTTTGTATGTTCTCTCAGGTGCTGTGAGCTCTCAGGGCCACTGTATGCTGAGGTGTTGGGGACTGATGTGACTGACGTGACTGACGTGGCGTGATGTGACAGCAGTCGTCTGATTGGACGTAACGTCGTGTATTGTAACATGTAACAGCTCAACATGACATCCTGTAACACGAGGAAACATGAAGAAACATGCTGTGATGTAACAACATGTTGAGGACCGTTTGAGTCTGTGGTCTTGAATCAGTGGCGCTTTTGTGTGTGTGTGTGTGTGTGTGTGTGTGTGTGTGTGTGTGTGTGTGTGTGTGTGTGTGTGTGTGTGTGTGTTTCCTGGAACAGGTGTCGTGGACTGGGCGTGGATGAGACTCGAGCTGTTGGAGCATCAGAACCTGTGAGACCCTCAGAGTCTGTGACAGGTCTGAACACTGAGCTGTTTAGGTCTGGTTTGGAAACAGACTAACCCAGACCTGGACCTGGACCTGGACCTGGACCAGTTTGTCATCAGGTCCCCTGTGTGTGTATCTGATGAGCATCAGCAGAGTCTGAATCCGTCCTCAGAGATTCAGACTGTCTGAGGCTCTTTGGACTGGACTCTGAAGGACCCCTCGCTGACTGTTTGGCGGTGGTGTTAGAGTCTGCTGACGTATGAGTAAAGTGTAAACATGTGTTCAGGCAGACAATCAGGAGCAACAGATGTTCCCAACAAACACGGAGCTTTGTGCTGGAGTCCAGGGTTTGAGTCTGCTGCCAACCAATCAGCTCTAAATGTTTATTTACACGGCCTCCAATCGTGACCAGAGTTATCTGAGGACAGTCTCCATCCAGAGAGGGTCTGGACTCTCTGTCTCAGTACTTACAGAGACCAAACAGGGACCCTCAGTGAGTGGAGACTTCCTTCAACAGGCAGAAACCTCAAACAGACCCAGACTCATGTTAAACACGAACGTCGTAAACCTTCAGCCGTCGTTACGTTACCGTCCAATCAGCAGCTCACAGCATCAGTCTGCATCCAGAGGAGAGCCGGGTCAAAGAGAAGAAGAGGTCAACACACAAGACACAGCTTTACACAGAGGGTGCTCATGGGAAATGTAGTCTTCACCTCAAAAAACAATACCACCGTCATCCAGAGGGGGCGCCAGAACCAACCACAGAGAAAACCTCCTCTCAGGTCCAAACTGGGACGTCTGATAAATGATCAGAGGTCGATGTGATGACAGTCTGAACCAGTCTGACCTCTGACGGATCAGACTGATCACCTGTCATCAATCCTCACCTGTCATCAATCCTCACCTGTCATCAATCATCACCTGTCATCAATCATCACCTGTCATCAATCCTCACCTGTCATCAATCATCACCTGTGATTGGTTAAAATCTAATAATTCATCTGTTCCCACTGACGGAGCAGGTGGTTTCAAAACATGATATTAATATGACGATGCTCAGGGTTACACACACACACACACACACACACACACACACACACACACACATATACACAAAGTCTTCAGTGAGTGAACGACTTCCAGGCCCAACCTGAATTATATGACAGGACATCATAAACATCACAAACTGTTACTGCTGAGAGAGAGAGAGAGAGAGAGAGAGAGAGAGAGAGAGAGAGAGAGAGAGAGAGAGAGAGAGAGAGAGAGGGGAAGGGGGGGTTATGTAACTGCTGTAATTTATCTGTAGTCACATGTTCAGTGTAAAGTCTGCAGCACACACACACACACACACACACACACACACACACACACACACACACACACACACACACACACACACAGAGTGGCTGTGAGCCATGTGAAGGAGTGTGTGGTGTGTGTACGGCAGGACAAAGGGCTCCACATGTGACCAGATGCAGACGTGACATAATATCACTGCTGCTGCGACGTCACTTCCTCCTGCTATCAAAATAAAAGCTCCAAAAAGGAAGTCAGACCATGTTTTACAGAATAAAAGACTTAAAGACAGATTATAATCTGATGAATCCAGACGGGTTTTGACTCTAACTCCTCCTTCATTCAGACCCTCAGGTCCGGATCTCCTGACTGTTTGTGAGCTCGTTTTGAGTTCACAGTTTGGAGCTTTGAGGGCGGAGCATCATTGGCTCCCTCTGTCTGCTCCACGCTGATGATGTCACACACTGAGTCTACAGCTCAGCGCTGCCCGTGCTCCACAAACCCCCTTAACTCTGATTGGCCAACCATCTGGAGGCCTGTCAGGGGGCGGAGCTATGGGCAGACCTTGGTGTTTGAGGCCATGACATGAACCAGTTACTGTGATGACCTCATCGTTTAGTCTGGTGAAGATCTGGTGTTTTATTTTAGAACAGAGTGTTTGATCAGCGTACAGACAGATTCAGGGAAAATCTGCACATGCTCAGTCTGAACACGCAGCACCCCCTGTGCTGCTTGTTTAACATATGGTAAAGCTGAATACACACTGTTTACAGTCTTTGAATGGTCTGAGTTACCCTGATGGACTGAGGTCATGCTGTGATCCTGGTTTATGGCTCAGCTTCAGGTCATAAAAACAGTCTAAAGAAAGACGGAGATGTGTCTCAGAGTCAGTTTCCACTCAGGGCTCCATGTGTTGACTCCTACAGTGAAGCTGCTTCAGTCCAAACAGTGATGGTTAATGAGGGTGAAGAGCTGCTGTGTGCTGAGCTGCTGGTCTGATAGTCGGACTCTTATCAGCTGTTTCTCTCTGACTCTGCTCCATGTTCCTCTGACCTGAGACGTCAGTCTCATTAAACCTGTGCAAACAAAAACATGCTGCCATCACTTCACAGCTGCTCTCAGTCATCCTCACGTATCATGTTTCAGTCACTGAGTCCTGCTTCTCACACAGCTTCAGGAATGTTTCATCTGATCTCACAAACAAACTGCATCATCAGTAAATCAGGAATGTTTGAAGTTATGATGGAGCCCCTGAGATGATCTGAGACTCAGTCAGAGCTCTGATTGACAAACAGTCTGAGGAGTGACTGAAGAGGTGAGGAATGAAGGTGAGCTCCAGGTGAGTGACTCACTGACTGACAGCTGGGGGAGGAAGTGCTCTGACTCACCTGTACCCTGACGGAGACGATCCTCTTCCTGTACAGGTGTGTCTCTTTCAGGTCAACACGTCTTTCTAGAAAGCTGTCACACCTTTGACAGAGAGAGGAACTGATTCAAACTATGGAGGCCCTGAATGGACAAAGATGATCCAAAGATCCAGATAAGCTCAGGTCACAAAGCCAACTCGGCATACAGAGCATCAACTGATCTTAGAGTGGGGAGGTGTGCTCTGCCTGCCCACTGCAGACGTTTTTGTTAATGCATATTAAAGAGTGGGGAGGTGTGCTCTACTAGCTGCAGACTTTTGATTGTTGCATATTAAAGAGTGGGGAGGTGTGCTCTACCTGCCTGCTGCAGACTTCTTATTTTTGCATATCAAAGAGTGGGGAGGTGTGCTCTACCTGCCTGCTGCAGACTTCTTATTTTTGCATATCAAAGAGTGGGGAGGTGTGCTCTACCTGCCTGCTGCAGACTTCTTATTTTTGCATATCAAAGACTGGGGAGGTGTGCTCTACCTGCCTGCTGCAGACTTCTTATTTTTGCATATCAAAGAGTGCGGAGGTGTGCTCTACCTGCCTGCTGCAGACTTCTTATTTTTGCATATCAAAGAGTGAGGAGGTGTGCTCTACCTGCCTGCTGCAGACTTCTTATTTTTGCAAATCAAAGAGTGGGGAGGTGTGCTCTACCCGCTGCAGACTTTTGATTGTTGCATATTAAAAAGAGGGGAGGTGTGCTCTACCCGCTGCAGACTTTTTATTTATGCATATTAAAGAGTGGGGAGGTGTGCTCTACCTGCCTGCTGCAGACTTCTTATTTTTGCATATCAAAGAGTGGGGAGGTGTGCTCTACCTGCCTGCTGCAGACTTCTTATTTTTGCATATCAAAGAGTGGGGAGGTGTGCTCTACCCGCTGTAGACTTTTGATTGTTGCATATTAAAAAGTGGGGAGGTGTGCTCTACCCGCTGCAGACTTTTCTTTTGAAACAGAGAAGAGGTGTCCTCTCCTTGCCTCTGGCTCGGCATTCCACGTGCACACCTGGAAGGGCAGAGAGTTCAGAACAGAGCCGTATCACCACATCTGGGTTATTAAATGCAGAGTATTTACTCTTTGGATGATGCTCGTCCAGACTGCAGCATGATGCTCTTGTCCTGTGTTGATCTCTGTACTTGGAGAACAAACTGTCAGTCTTGTGTATCTGTATGGGGTCATGTGACGTCTCTACAGGCCTTAAAGTTTTTGTTGGGACTGATTCCAGTGGCCTGTGCTCTGATGTCTCTATAGGAGCAGAGTGAATAACTCTCAGCCCTCTCTGGGACGCCTGCAGCTTTAATGACTGTAAACTCTTCTCATGTTATAGCTTCAAATATTTACTCATTAAGCAGCAGCTCGTGAAGCCCCGCGTGCTGCTCCACAGACGTCCCGTGATGGAGGCTGAGCAGGAAGTGTGTGGACAGAGATAAGAGAAGAAGAGACGGCTGACGTCACGCGGTTTCAGAGCACGTTTTCTTCACCTCGTTGTCCATAAACGGAGTTAAAAATAGTGTCAGATAAAGATCGGCTGGTGGGGATAGAGTGTCTCTGGTATGACTGAGGTCGTGGTATGGGAAGCTGCCCGTTAGCTTCAGTGACTCAGTTTCTGATTGTCCAGGTTTAAAGTCTCTGAGAAGCTCGTCTTCGTCTCAAACTTCACGATACGGAGGAACCTCCAGCCAGCACCAGAGTCTAAGAGCTGAACTGAACCTCATCAACATGTTTTCAACACAAACTCTGTGTCTGACTCTTCTCTGAACGACTCCTCTTCCTCTAAAGTCAGCTGATGAATGTTTGACCCTAAAGACATTAAACTTATCCTGTGGTTCCTCTGCTGGTTTGTCTCAGTGGTGTTGCCGTACCTGTAGGCAGATCAAACCGAGCAGACGTCCCTCAGATCAGACGACGCCGTCTATCATTCTCCTCCGAGCCGTCGCTCTGCATCCTGCAAAAAGAAAAGCAGCGATTTAATGACGGAGCTCATGGGTAATCTGCAAAGGATGGAAAATTTCAGCTGAATTTCAGGAAGTTTCTTTAAATTTTTACGGTAATTTTTTCAGAGTTTTGTTGCCGTCAAATTAAATTATTTTCTCTAAAATTTGACTGCAGATTTTGTTCCATTTTTGAACCACTCGTGTTTTGTTGTTCTGTTTGTACAGCTCTATAAACTGATCAGTGTCATTAATAAATGTTGAAATATTCAGAGTAAATATTAACGTCTGTTTTCACGAGTCAGACTCAGTTATATGACGTCAGTCAACATGTCTGCTCATAACAAACTAAATGTTTAATATTTATACATATCAGCAGATAAATTGTTGTTTATTCCCTTTAATTTCAGACGTCTCCCATGGACCAACCCTCCTCATGTACTCATGGGAAATGGAGTCTTCACTCTGAAACACCACCAGGATTCAGACCACAGGTGATGGTCTGTCAGCAACTTCCTGCTGAGAAACAAACACCAACAGAACGTCGTATCGTCGTATATGATATATGATAAAAAATAAACCTGATCTCAAACTGAAGCACAGAGCCGAGGGGAAGAACTCAGAGGCTTCAGAGAGGACGAGTCTGATCAGCTTTAAGATCTGAAGTTAACACGTGGACGTCTGCAGGCAGCCACTGTGTGGAGCTCAGACTCACCAACACCTGCTTCATCATCATCTTCATCACACACTGAAATGAACCTGATTCAGTCTCTGAGCAGGTGATTCAACCAGGTAGCTGAAGGTGTCAGGTGATGATGACCCATCAGGCCGTTCAGTGGGATCATTCCTCCAAGAGTCTGAACCTGCTGTAGTGATTGGTTTAATGATCTCCCTTTGAACTGGTTCCACTGAGTCAGTGTTTCACATTTTAATAACAGGCCTGAAAATCTGCTGTTAAAATCAGCTGTTTAAAATTCCCCGACCCGAAACATGACACGACTGACACGAAGCCGACTGTAACGATGCAGAGAGCTGCAGTTCCCTGAGAGTCCACCAGAGGCAGAACCAGCAGGAACCAACAGGAACCAGACAGAAACAGCAGGAACCAGCAGGAACCAGCAGGAACCAGCAGGAACCAGAAGATACCAGCAGGAACCAGCAGGAACCAACAGGAACCAGACAGAAACAGCAGGAACCAGCAGGAACCAGCAGGAACCAGCAGGAACCAGAAGATACCAGCAGGAACCAGCAGGAACCAGCAGGAACCAGACAGAAACAGCAGGAACCAGCAGGAACCAGCAGGAACCAGAAGATACCAGCAGGAACCAGCAGAACCATCAGGAACCAGCAGGAACCAGAAGATACCAGCAGGAACCAGCAGGAACCAGCAGAACCAGCAGGAACCAGCAGAACCAGCAGGAACCAGCAGGAACCAGAAGATACCAGCAGGAACCAGCAGGAACCAGAAGATACCATCAGGAACCAGCAGGAACCAGAAGATACCAGCAGGAACCAGCAGGAACCAGAAGATACCAGCAGGAACCAGCAGGAACCAGAAGATACCAGCAGGAACCAGCAGGAACCAGAAGATACCATCAGGAACCAGCAGGAACCAGAAGATACCAGCAGGAACCAGCAGGAACCAGAAGATACCATCAGGAACCAGCAGGAACCAGAAGATACCAGCAGGAACCAGCATGTTCACAGCCCACAGGTTGGATTCTAACTTTAACCTCATGTTAGTCATTAGTCTGAACCCTCAGGTCTCAGTGGCGCCCCCTTCCTGTCTCTTTAAAGTGGCCCTGACTCTCTGTCTGACATCCTCTCTCTCTCTCTCTCTCTCGCTCTCTCTCTCTCTGCAGAAGGTTCTTCTGGTTTGTTGTTCTGGACGTTCGGCTGCTTCAGACTAAATACAGTCAGCCTTGAGCTCTCTCTCTCTCTCTCTCTCTCTCTCTCTCTCTCTCTCTCTCTCTCTCTCTCTCTCTCTCTCTCTCGTTTCACCACAGAAACAGTTTGGGGAGGTGAAGTCTTCCTCAGAGGTGTCAGGGATGATCATGTGATGCTGACCCTGGAGACTGAAGGTTGACTGATAAGGCAGAGAGCTCAGAGCTCTGCTGCTGTGAACGGATGAATCCGTTTGACTCTTTGATAGAAACATATGAAGATGCTCTGATTATTATTATTATTATCATCATCATCATCATCATCATCATCATCATCATCATCATCATTATTATTATTATTATTATTATTATTATTATTATTATTATTATTATTATTATTATTATTATTATTCATTCTCTCAGGACCAGGCAGCAGTTTCTAACTCGGCAGTTTAGAAGAAACTAAGATCGCCAGTTCGTCCAATCACAGCTCAGCTCATGTGACTGACCCTTCAGCTGTTACTGTGGAGACTCAGAGCCGCCTCGTCTCAGGTGTGTTGGCAGATTTTGGAGCAGGAGCTCGTCAGGCTACGGGCGCAGGCTTCTGTGTCGTAAAAACTGATCTGCAGACCCGGGACCTGGATGAGACGCAGGACTTCAAAGCAGACTGCAGGAAGTGGAATCAGGAGCAGGTTTAACTCAGGTTACCTGAGTGAGTTTTACCTGTTTGGTCACAGTGAGCGGCCTCTGGGAGGTTCCCTCAGTGTGACCACGATGAGCCTGATGGTTCAGAGAGAAGAGAGCAACACACTTCACTGACAGCTGCTCACACAGCAGCGTCAGACATGAACAGTGAGGGGATCACACACACACACACACACACACACACACACGGCTGGCTTCTACTCTCTCATAGGGTGTGGTCACCTACAGAAGAATTAGGACTGTAGAATGTATACAGCTCACACTCCTCCTCCTCCTCATCCTACACACACTCATACACTCATACACACTCCCTCCCTCCCTCCCTCCCTCCCTCCCTCCCTCTCTCTCTCTCTCACACACTCTGAGGACATGAACTCGGTGTCCTCAGCAGCCCTGCCTGAGTCTGGGGAAGATTAGTGGAATGAAAACGCTCCAAACTGAGCGTCTGAGTCGTGGGTCTGCAGAGAGGAGTGTCCAACACGTCAAACATTCGCTGGCAGACTTTGTTACTCTGCACCTCAGCCCTGCTCTCAGCTGATTGGCTGATTCATAAAGAGGTCAGGTGATTGACTTCAGGAGCCTTTTGTCTGACTCATTCAGGGGGAAATCTGGCACCAGGAGGTCACATGAGGACGAGCTTCAGCACGAAACATGTCCAAACCACACACAGCGTCCTGCGGGAAACCAAACAGCTGATTTAATCCTGTTTCACAACAAACACACGTTCTTAAACCACCTTCATGAGCCTGACGGTCAGGACCAGCTCCTCTTATCCCACCATGATATCAGTCTGGAAACGCTGAGTCAGCCTAACCAAGAAAGTCAGCGAGTCAGCGCAACCAAACTTTGGAGGTCTTACAAACACCCCGTGTCATTTGTTTTACAAAATGTTTCAAAACAGAGCGTTGAGAAACCCCAGAGTCAGACAAATCAGATGCAAATGGGTCAGTGGAGCCAGCGACAGGCGGCAGAACACGCTGTTCCTTCCTCTGACGGCTAATAAAAGGCTAATAAGACACTCCCACCAAACGCCATCCGTCAACACACTCCTTCACCCTGACAGGGCCACGAAGAGGCTGCTCCACCTCACACACACACACACACACACACACACACACACACACACACACACACACACACACACACACACACACACACACACACACACACCTCATCAAAACAAACAAACGTCTGACGGAACAAAACGTTTAAACTTTACTTCATAACTGAACTGATCAACAAGGAGGGAGCAGAGCAGCAACACACACACACACACACACACACACACACACACACACACACACACAGAACACAAACCAGAGGATTAGGGCCATGCTTGAAATAAGAAGAAGGTAAATTTATTGGACTAATCTCCTGAATCAGGAGAACGAACTGGTGACTGGAGCATCTTGTGAAGTTCTCCGTGTCATCACACAAACACGGCCTGAAGCTTCCAGCTCAGCCTGTATCTGATCAAAGTGAATCTAAAATCAATCAAATGTTGAGTCCTATTAAACAAATGTTGTTTTGGAACAAAGCTGAACATTTGTTTAACCAAAAACATGCAAACTAAATGACCCAGTTGGTGTGAAAGCCGAGACTTCCTGCCCACCAAACCCCATTCAAAAAAACACAGATTTTACCTCCTCCAGCAAATAAAGCTGCACGACCCCTTGCTTTAAGAGACAAGTTTGTTTCTGACACTCTGCTGGTGAGCTCGTCTGCAGCATCATGTTTGAATCTGTGTGTTTGGTTTTTAAAGCCTCACAGGAAGTCTGATGACTTCACTGCTTTACACTGAAAGTCAATCAGGAGCTTCAGCTGTCGTATTTTTAACTTGACTGCAGAGAAGAGCAGGTCGAAGTGATGCTGCAGTGGTACCCAGAGCGTCACGTCCCGATGAGACGAGACAGAGAAGACGCTGCTCTGTCAGCTTCATCATGTCATTTTAATCTAAATGAGTCAAATCATTTCACTTAATCTGTGAAACAGAAACTTTGTTACTGTGAGAAAACAGAAGCATCACGTTCATGCTGAGGTGATGCACACAAACAGTGGAGCTCTGCGGAGTGTGGAGTAAGAGAGCAGAGAGTACAGAGTGTACTGTTAGCACCAGTTGCTCAGAGAGAGAGAGAGAGAGAGAGAGAGAGAGAGAGAGAGAGAGAGAGAGAGAGAGAGAGAGAGAGAGAGAGATAGAGAGAGAGAGAGAGAGAGAGAGGGTACAGAATGTACAGATGGAGAGATGGAGGCTCGGGTAAAGCTATACGGGAGGCAGTCTGTGAGGTCATGTGAGGCTCTCTGTCTGTGAATCACAGGCTCAATCCAACAGCTGCAGAAAAACAAGCGGGACAGAAACTCCCCGACTGGCCTGATCTGACCTGAAACGTGCTGCTCCATAGGTCTGAGATTAAACAGGCGGCTCACGGGGAGGGGAGGGGAGGGGAGGGGAGGGGAGGAGCTTGCAGTATGTTAAACATACATACAGCTCCAGTCAGGGCGGTGGCAGGAAGCCAGCGTGTCCTCAGGAAACCCCACATCCTGCTCCACTTTAAGGACAGCTGTATGCTGAGAGCTCCTCCAGCTCGCCTCAGACCAGAGACCTGATCTTCTTTGTGTAGTTTTCTGTTTGGGCTTCCTGTGTGTGAGCTCACGGATCAGTTTCACACACACACATGTAAGAGTGATGAAGTGTTACACAGCTCCTCACACACGTCTGAGCACAGCCTGATGTTGTTACAGCACCTCTGTCACTTTGACCTGAGCCTTATTGTGTCTGTTTGTCTTTTGTTTGGGCTGCTGAAGGTTCACTGAGGTCACTCCTGGAGGCTGAGGTCGGCTGAGTTCAGTCCTCCTGTTAAACAGTCAGGGACGCTCTGGGCTCACACAAGCAGAAATAAACCAGGAGAAACTGTATCAGGGTGCATTGTGGGAAATGTAGGTCAGAAGATTATCACACCCTCTGGACAAATGAAACTCAGCAAAGAATAACCTCAAACCTGCACTGTTTCTAAGGTCCAGCAGGGGGCGGCTGAATCTGTGAGAAGAGTAAGGTTTCGATCTCATACTATCATTTTGAGTTCGTTCTGTCACTTTGACCTCATTCTATCATTTTGAGCTCGTTCTGTGACTTTGATCTCATTCTAATGCTCTGACCTCATTCTATCATTTTGACCTAATTCTATCACTTTGACCTCATTCTGTCACTTTGACCTCATGCTATCATTTTGACATCATTCTTTCACTTCGATCTCATTCTAATGCTCTGACCTCATTCTATCATTTTGACCCAATTCTATCATTTTGACCTCATTCTGTCATTTTGACATCATTCTTTCATTTTAAGCTCATTCTATAACTTCGATCTTATTCAAATGCTCTGACATCATTCTATCAATTTGACCTCATTCTATCATTTTGACCTCATTCTATCGTTTTGACCCAATTCTGTCACTTTGACCTATTTCTATCGATTTGACATCATTCTATCACTTTGATTTCATTCTAATGCTCTGACCTTCATCTATCATTTTGACCTCACTGTATCATTTTGACCTCATTGTATCACTTTGACCTCATTCTGTCACTTTGACCTCATTCTATCATTTTGACATCATCCTATCACTTTGATCTCATTCTAATGCTCTGACCTCATTCTATCATTTTGACCTAATTCTATCATTTTTTACCTCATTGTATAACTATGACATCATTCTATCACTTTGATCTCATTCTAATGCTTTAATCACATTCTATCACTTTAATTACGTTCTAGCACATTAATCTCATCATATCACTTTGACCTCATTCTAAAATTTTAATCCTTGTTGTCATTGAAATCTCGTTCTATCATTTTGACCTCATTTTATAACTTTGATCTCATTCGAATGCTCTGTCCTCATTCTGTAATTTTAAACTCATTTTTATATTTTAATCTGGTTCAGTTGTTTTAATCTGGTTCAGTTGTTTTCATCTTGTTCTGCTGTTTTAATCTGGTTCAGTTGTTTTAATCTGGTTTGGGTACAGTCACCTTAAATGTCCCAGATTTTGGAGTTTCTTCCCATGGTTCTGTTTAGATCTCTGACTGTTTGGATCGTCTTTTTGTTTTTTTTTCACTTAAGTCATAAATTGTCTGTTGCCCCCGCCCACACACACCACACACACACCACACACACTCACCCACATCTGGTCTGAATCCTGCAGTGAGCCTGTCTGTTGTATTTACATGTCAGTGAGATAAAAACACTGAATCATCTTGTTGGTTATGAAAGTGTGATTATAAAGTTCAGATAGGAAACAGAGAATGAAAGAGTGAAATCAGTTGATGCAGCTTAAAGCACCTCAAGGATTCATCCTCTGATGACACTGATGGTGTTTGGTTCTTAAACTACAGACAGATTTCTGTAAGACTGAGACAAAAGAACAAACCGCTGAATCTAAAGGACATTGATTTAAAGACGAGGTCGGACTCAAACCGACACACTGACAGAGTTCATGTGAAGATCAGGGGGTCAGACTGTTCAGTCATCACTTTAACAGGTGTTAACACCTGTTCATTTACCTGGAGTCTGATGTTTGGCCTCTGCAGCTTCCTGTTTGCTGTGTTTTATCGCCATCCAGTGGAATCCTGCAGCATTACACCCTGTGGAGCTCCTGTCAGCTCAGTTTAAAGACGTCAGTCTATGGCTGCACTTTGACTGCCCGGGCTGTCAGAGATAAGCTAAGATAAGCTAAGCTAAGCTAAGCTAAGATAAGCTAAGCTAAACTAGAAAGTGATGCTTCCTACAGAGATGTGTCGCCGTGTTTAATGTTGAATTTTGAATCTTTATTAAACTAAAAACAGAGCGTAGACGATGCACACATCAGAGGTTAAAAACAGAGATGACATCGTTCTATTGAAAACAGTTTCCTTTAGTTATTTATGTATTTAAGCTCCTCAGTCATAGAAACCATTTATTACCATCCTGCTGTTTGCTAACTGTGGTTAACAGAGGACGACTCTTCCTCTGCAACCAAATCTACCAACAAATCAGCTTCACCTGAACCTTAAACATGATTATGAAACATGACACCTGCACACCTCTGGAGAAGGTAAAGGTTCAGTTCATGTTTTTGAAATGAACAAATAAAAAAGTTTATTTTTGTAACATTTTAATTGAAATAAAAAAATCACAGCAGCCCAAAAATCAAAGCAGGTGAAGAGGAACACAACCCAAACACACACACACACAAACACACACACACACACACACACACACACACACACACACACACACACACACACTCTTCTCAAACTGCGTCAGGTTTGAAGCTCTGATCGGGGATCTGCAGGGCTACATGAAGCTGACGTCAGATGGTCTGCAGCTCAGGAGGAACTGAAGCTCTTCACGTCTGCAGGCGAGCGAATAAAGTCAGAGGAGTCAGAGGGAGGAGGAGCAGGAGAGTCTGAGAGGGAGCTGAAAACACACAGAAACACACAGAAACACACAGACACACACAGAAACACACAGATACACACGTCACACGGGGCTCATGACACCGTCCACAGGATGAGTTTATCAGAGTTTAAAGACAGACTTTACAAACCTCTGCACAAAGAGTCAGGATCTGGATCTGGATCTGTTCTTTCTGCTCCGCAAACAGACTCTTTCATCTGCTTCTCATCTTTTTTAAACCATTCATGACCCTGCACCATGACCCTGCACCATGACCCTGCACCATGACCCTGCACCATGACCCTGCACCATGACCCTGCACCATGACCCTGCACCATGACCCTGCACCATGACCCTGCACCATGACCCTGCACCATGACCCTGCATCATGACCCTGCACCATGACCCTGCATCATGACCCTGCACCATGACCCTGCATCATGACCCTGCATCATGACCCTGCATCATGACCCTGCATCATGACCCTGCACCATGACCCTGCACCATGACCCTGCACCATGACCCTGCACCATGACCCTGCACCATGACCCTGCACCATGACCCTGCACCATGACCCTGCACCATGACCCTGCACCATGACCCTGCATCATGACCCTGCACCATGACCCTGCATCATGACCCTGCACCATGACCCTGCATCATGACCCTGCACCATGACCCTGCACCATGACCCTGCACCATGACCCTGCACCATGACCCTGCATCATGACCCTGCATCATGACCCTGCACCATGACCCTGCACCATGACCCTGCACCATGACCCTGCATCATGACCCTGCATCATGACCCTGCATCATGACCCTGCATCATGACCCTGCATCATGACCCTGCATCATGACCCTGCATCATGACCCTGCACCATGACCCTGCACCATGACCCTGCATCATGACCCTGCATCATGACCCTGCATCATGACCCTGCATCATGACCCTGCACCATGACCCTGCACCATGACCCTGCACCATGACCCTGCACCATGACCCTGCACCATGACCCTGCAGACTCAGTCCCTCCCTGACCTTATTCATGAGACCAGTCTTTAGTGGTTTCTCTCTCAGTTTTGTATCTTTACAGGCTTTAAAAAGCTGGAAGCTCTTATCTCTGTGACACAGACCTCTCTGTGACAAACCTACCTGAGTGTCTGTGTCCTCCACTTGGAGCTGAAGACGCCGACTCTGAAGGAAACAAAGACTTCCTGTTAGCTCACAGTTCCCTTAACAGGCGCTAAGCCCCGCCCCCTCACCTGTGGACCGGCTCACCTGTGGACCGGCTCAGCTCCACCCTGTAGTCGGAGAAGTCGTGCCGCTTGCTGACGGAGCAGACGTGCGTGCCGTAGTCGTGAGCGTGTGCGTGGAGGACGTGCAGCGTGATGTTGGCGGGCTGGTAGCTGATGGCGTAGCCGGCGCTGCAGTTGGTGAAGGATTTGTGTTTGATGAAGTGACACAGCAGCACGCTGGACGGACTCCTCCACTGCACCGACAGCTGGGACAGGTGAGCCAGGTCCTCATAGTGGTAGGGACACGGCAGGGTGACACGCTGACCCGGCTGACCGAAGACCTGCACAGCGCCACCTGCAGGGACACAGAGGCTGTGACACAGCTCGGCTCACATGGTGTGGAATTTGGTGCCGCCTGTGGACACACAGGTGCTAACTGATGCTAACTGATGCTAACAGGTGCTAACTGATGCCAACTGATGCTAACAGGTGCTAACTGATGCCAACTGATGCTAACAGGTGCTAACTGATGCTAACTGATGCCAACTGATGCTAACTGTCTTAGTTTGTCCAGAAGGCTTCAGAAACACGTGGGGAGATTTTAGGAGGAGGAACACACACACACACACACGCACACACACACACACACACACACACACACACACACACACACACACACACACACACACCTACCTCCAGCCAGCTGAAACAGAAACAGTCCAAAACACAGAGCAGCTGTCCTGAAGGGTCCCTCAGCTGGTCTCCACATCTGGAGACGGCTTCAGTCTCAGACTCTCAGAGGGAGGTTACACACAGAGACCAGGAGCACAGAGACCAGGAGCACAGAGACCAGGAGCACAGAGACCAGGAGCACAGAGACCAGGAGCACAGAGACCTGGAGCACAGAGACCAGGAGCACAGAGACCTGGAGCACAGAGACCAGGAGCACAGAGACCAGGAGCACAGAGACCAGGAGCACAGAGACCAGGAGCACAGAGACCTGGAGCACAGAGACCAGGAGCACAGAGACCAGGAGCACAGAGACCTGGAGCACAGAGACCAGGAGCACAGAGACCTGGACTGAAGGCCGCCTCACATCACTTTCTCTTTCCTTCTCAGCTCAGTTTACACGCTGATGGTCTGCAGTCACCTGGAGACGGCGTCATGTGATCCAGAAATCCTTCAGCAGGAGTCTGATCCACCTCAGCCTGTGAACACAAACCTCACCAGCTGCCACTGACGAACCTTTCAAAATAAAAGCCTCACAACAAGATCCCAGGAATCAGTTTAATGTCAGTCAGAGCAAAAGTTTGTAGAAGGTACAGAAAGAGTTTAACATGAGCTGACAGGACGGGGAACACACACACACACACACACACACACACACAGTCCTACTGAACCTTATTCACAGATGCACACATGCTCAGGTGTTATCACAGGTAAACACTGAATACCTCACAGTCCTGCTAACAGAGAGCTAAAACCTGACCCTGAAGAAACTCTGAAACCAGCCTGATGGAAGAAACTTTAACATCCAGAGTCTGAGCGAAAAAAGACGACTAACAGAAAACACTTGAGACTGATTTGAGTTTTTTATGTCACTTTTAAGACAAAAGAGTCGTGAACTGAGGAAGAGGGAGGCTGGAGGTGTAAACCACCGTTAGAACAGACGGTGAAGCTGAGTGTCCCTGAGGTCTGCAGAGCCTCCTCCACTCTGAGCCGCTGACATCACGTCTGAACTCGAGTTTTCCCGCCTTCTGCTTCTCCCAGCTTCATCTCTGCCTCAGAGCTCAGAGCTCAGAGCTCAGAGCTCAGACGCTCCTCAG
>CM061144.1:37155590-37158090 GCA_030710495.1 Labroides dimidiatus
GAAAAAGGTGAAATTCTGGGAAACATCGAAATTTTGCTCAAAGAATTTTGGTATTTTGAAAAAATAAAAGTAATTTTTGCAGTCAGCTGAAGACACATCACACCTCTCTGACGACCTCTGCCTTTAAAAGACAGACTGAAGGAGACGTTAGTGGCAATGACAGGAAACACGACAGCCGAGAAAACCTGGAGCTCAAACCTGGAGCTCAAACCTGGAGCCCAAACCTGGAGCTCAAACCTGAGCTCAAACCTGGAGCCCAAACCTGGAGCTCAACCCGGAGCTCAAACCTGGAGCTCAAACCCAGAGCTCAAACCTGGAGCTCAAACCTAGAGCTCAAACCTGGAGCTCAAACCTGGAGCCCAAACCCGGAACTCAAACCCGGAGCTCCAACCTGGAGCTCAAACCTGTAGCTCAAACCTGGAGCTCAAACCTGGAGCTCAAACCCGGAGCTCAAACCCAGAGCTCCAACCTGGAGCTCAAACCTGGAGCTCAAACCTGGAGCTCAAACCTGGAGCTCAAAGTCTGTGTGTTAAACAGAGCCTGATGCTGCTGCTGCTGGTCCTGGTCTAACTTCAGACCTGAAAGGCTCTGATCTGCTGAGACCCTCCCTCAGCTTCAGTTAAAGAGTCCCCCCCCTCCTCCTCCTCCTCCTCCTCCTCCTGTGCAGTCCCAGGGGTCAGATCTGGGGTCTCTCTCTCTCAGACCATCTGCTCTTTAATTCACTTTGGCTGAATTTAATCTGGTTAAAACAGGAACCTCTGACAGAGCGGCAGGATGTTGGTGTGATGTGTCCGGGTCGTGTTTGAGGAGAAGACGTCGTGTGAAAGACCGTAATTTAATCAACCAATCAGGGAAGCGGCTCTCTTCCTCCTTCCTCTTTGTCTGATTCGCTCATTAACAGAAACCTGTGGTCAGTACAGAAGCTGTCGGGTCGACAGGTGACGGAAGACTCAGCAGCAACAGGACTCAACCTGCGTCCAGGGTTAGCTTTTCTTTTCTGCTCCATCACTGCAGACGGCTCTGTCCACATCCAGACCAGGACCCAGGAGACGCCCCGTGTGGCTTCAGCTGAAGGGTCCCAAAGAAACACCGGTTCAGCCCTAAGTTCACTACAGAAAAGGATCAAAGCCACTGACATTATTCTCTTGAAAGGTGAAGAAAAGAAAACCTAAATATCTAAAAAAGAGTTCTAGATTCCCAACTTTGATCCAAGAATTCTGGAGTTCTTTCCCTGATCTCAGAAATCCAGAATTCTGAATTTAAACTAGAAATTCCAAAATCCTGAATTCAGAAAATTCAGATTTAGATGTTAGAATTCTAGAGTCCTAAATTTTATTAAAAAAATCTAGAATCCTGACTTTGAGCTCAGAGTCTAAAGTCCTGACTTTGAGCTCAGAGTCTAAAGTCCTGACTTTGAGCTCGGAGTCTAAAGTCCTGACTTTGAGCTCGGAGTCTAAAGTCCTGACTTTGATCTCAGAGTCTAAAGTCCTGACTTTGATCTCAGAGTCTAAAGTCCTGACTTTGATCTCGGAGTCTAAAGTCCTGACTTTGATCTCGGAGTCTAAAGTCCTGACTTTGATCTCGGAGTCTAAAGTCCTGACTTTGATCTCGGAGTCTAAAGTCCTGACTTTGATCTCAGAGTCTAAAGTCCTGACTTTGAGCTCGGAGTCTAAAGTCCTGACTTTGATCTCAGAGTCTAAAGTCCTGACTTTGAGCTCGGAGTCTAAAGTCCTGACTTTGATCTCAGAGTCTAAAGTCCTGACTTTGATCTCGGAGTCTAAAGTCCTGACTTTGATCTCAGAGTCTAAAGTCCTGACTTTGATCTGAGAGTCTAAAGTCCTGACTTTGATCTCAGAGTCTAAAGTCCTGACTTTGAGCTCAGAGTCTAAAGTCCTGACTTTGATCTCAGAGTCTACACTGTAGAAGGTCTCTGGACAGCAGTATTTCATGTGAGGGACGATGTGAGTGACGCTCAGACTCATGAGGTGTAAAAGGAGAAACCAGCAGCAGCCAGGTGTCTGTTTGGACTCTGAGCTCACATTTTACTGTCAGACCGTCTCATTGGAGGAGAAATGTGTTAAAATCTGATGAGCTGCTCTGAGTCATCAGGTTTACACTTTGCAGGGACAACAACCACTGTGATCATCTGAAGTTGGAGCCTTGAGAGTGAAAATTGTAAGAAACCATCACTCCTGGGACTCACTGCATGAGTTCTGACAGAAACATGGAGAAACTTCAGAGAACAAACATCATGTGATCATTTGACATAGATCCATCTCTGTAAGTCCTGCTCTCATGTACAGAAAGCCGTCTGTAAACCAGCCTCTGTTATTGACAGTGTATGAACATGTCAGGCTGATTACTGCTGTCATGAAATCAACTCACTTCCGGTTTAATACATACATCTATACATCACAAAGAAACGTCAAAGTTACCCAGTGGCCCTTTAAAGATAAATAATTTAGAGGTTAATATAATTTTTACATAAATTTAACTTTAT
>CM061144.1:37163090-37170590 GCA_030710495.1 Labroides dimidiatus
GTGAGCAGCCAGCTCTCCACGCTGTCAGCACAGCCCTGAACACACACACACACACACACTTAGAGGTCAATAACACAGCCTCACTGAGTGCAGAGTGTGTCCGGAGAGCAGGACGGGGGTCTTACCGTGTCGTAGACGGGCCAGTCGGGCGTCTGAGCCTCACAGAATCCGCTGTCGGAGAAGTTTCCGGAGGACAGAGAGACGTTCTGACAGGAGCAGGGGAAGAGGAGCTGAGAGCTGTTCACGATGATCATGTTCCCGCTCCAATCCATCCGCCCGCTCCACCCACAGCACTCCATCTACAGCACAGAGAGAAGGTGTGTGTGTGAGTGTGTGTGTGATGGTTTGGTCTTTGAAACTTCTCCAGATGAGGGTTCAGGTGCTCCTCAGTCCCTCTACAGGCTGAAACCAGCTACTGCATCATTGGCTCACTGGGGGTACTTTTCAACTGCAGGAACCAGGGTCTAAATTTAGTTCCTGGGTAGTTTTCTTCCTTGAACAGTCTCCAGGACTTCAGACAACAAAGAGCCACAGGAACCATTTAGCTCCTGAAAGAATAGTTCCTGGAACTTGATAAACGCGCTGGGAACGCTGGGTGGGTGTAAATCTGCAGGAACTCTGGGCTTTAGTTCCTCCCTAATCTGAGCTGGAGTCACCAGGGGTCAGTGTTACTCACGTTCCTCTGGATGAAGTCCCACGCCTGCTCCGTGGTCGAGTTGTTTCCGGGGTAGTTGTCCAGAACTTTAGAGACGATCTTTGACATCTCTGCGTTCAGCTGCAGGAGAAGAACTCAGGGTTAAAAAAGTCTGAATCACACGAAGACGATAAACGTTCATACTGCAGCTCAGACGTCTGTGTGCTCAAACATTTACACATCTGATGAGAGCAGAACAAACATCAACCAGAGACGCTGACGGGGCTGAATGTAGGAAACAACCTGAAACAAAAGTTCAAAGAGTTCCACCACAGAAACACTGATCTGTTAGTTCCTGAGAGAGAAACCTGCAGAGACGGTCCACAGGGGACAACATCCCTCACCTAACATCCTCAGCTAAAGGCTAACAGCTAAAGGCTAAAGACTAAAGGCTAAAGGCTAAAGGCTAAAGACTAAAGACTAAAGGCTAAAGGCTAAAGGCCTAAGACTAAAGACTAAAAGCTAAAGACTAAAGACTTAAGACTAAAGGCTAAAGGCTAAAGACAAAAGGCTAAGGGCTAAAGGCTAAAGGCTAAAGACTTAAGACTTCAGACTAAAGAGTAAAGGCTAAAGGCTAAAGGCTTAAGACTAAAGACTAAAGGCTAAAGGCTAAAGACTAAAGGCTAAAGGCCTAAGACTAAAGACTAAAGGCTAAAGGCTAAAGGCTAAAGACTAAAGGCTAAAGACTAAAGGCTAAAGGCTAAAGGCTAAAGACTAAAGGCTAAAGACTAAAGGCTAAAGGCCTAAGACTAAAGACTAAAGGCTAAAGGCTAAAGACTAAAGGCTAAAGACTAAAGGCTAAAGGCTAAAGACTAAAGACTTAAGACTTAAGACTTAAGACTTAAGACTAAAGGCTAAAGGCTAAAGGCCTAAGACTAAAGACTAAGGGCTAAAGGCTAAAGGCTTTAGGCTAAAGACTAAAGACTTAAGACTAAAGGCTAAAGGCTAAAGGCTAAAGACAAAAGACAAAAGGCTAAGGGCTAAAGGCTAAAGGCTAAAGACTTAAGACTAAAGGCTAAAGGCTAAAGACTATAGGCTAAAGGCTAAAGACTAAAGGCTAAAGGCTAAAGGCTAAAGACTAAAGGCTAAAGACTTAAGGCTAAAGGCTAAAGACTTTAGACTAAAGGCTAAAGGCTAAAGACTAAAGGCTAAAGGCTAAAGAGTAAAGGCTAAAGGCTAAAGGCTAAAGGCTTAAGACTAAAGAGTAAAGGCTAAAGCCTAAAGACTAAAGGCTAAAGGCTAAAGACTAAAGGCTAAGGGCTAAAGACTAAAGGCTAAAGGCTAAAGACTAAAAGGCTAAAGCCTAAAGACTAAAGACTTAAGGCTAAAGGCTAAAGGCTAAAGACTAAAGGCTAAAGGCTAAAGACTAAAGGCTAAAGACTAAAGACTAAAGGCTAAAGACTAAAGGCTAAGGGCTAAAGGCTAAAGGCTAAAGGCTAAAGACTAAAGACTAAAGCCTAAAGGCTAAAGGCTAAAGGCTAAAGACTAAAGACTAAAGACTAAAGGCTAAAGACTAAAGGCTAAAGGCTAAAGGCTAAGGGCTAAAGGCTAAAGGCTAAAGCCTAAAGGCTAAAGGCTAAAGGCTAAAGACTAAAGACTAAAGCCTAAAGGCTAAAGGCTAAAGACTAAAGACTAAAGACTAAAGGCTAAAGACTAAAGACTTAAGGCTAAAGGCTAAAGACAGACAGCCAGGCAGACAGACAGCCAGGCAGACAGACAGACAGACAGACAGACAGACAGACAGGGAGGAATGTGGTCAGTCCTGATCCTGAGGCAGCAGCAGAGCGCCCTCTGCTGGTGAGGGTGACAGGATGAACTGATCCTTCTCTGTGTTTTGGTTTCACATGCAGACAGAATTAAATCTGGAACCTAAAAACAGGTTCAGGGTCCTGGTCTGGCTCTCCTCCCTCTCCTCCCTCTCCTCCCTCTCCTCCCTCTCCTCCCTCTGAAACGTCCTGTTACAGGCAGCGAGCAGCCACCAGGGGGAGCTGCAGCACCATCACTGCTCTTTAACCAGGTGTGTTTGTGTTTCTCCTCCAGGGTAAAACTTTCTGTTTGTCTGACGCTCACACTCCACGTCCTGACGGCGTGTTGTGACATATCTCAGGTGTGTCTCCACCAATCAGAGTCTGGAGGTGTATCATAAACAGGTGTGCTGCACATATTCACATTCCTTCCATCAGAATCACTTCAAACACCATCTCATCACGCTCCTGTGCCCGGTGCACGCTGTGAGAGGGTGAGGAAGTGACATCACTCACCGGATCCTTCTGGAAATAGATGAGCGTGCCGGCTGCCACCTGAGCGATGAGGACCAAGAGGAGGCAGGCGAAGTACTGAGAGTGGAGAGAGAGTGGAAAGAGCAGGTCACCTGATCATTCTACAACCATCAGACGTCATCAGACGTCATCAGACGCCATCAGACGCCATCAGACGTCATCAGACGCCATCAGACGTCATCACACACTGAGGCTCAGGATGATTCTCTAAGTACAGACGCTCCCTCACCAGGCCCAGCAGACAGCGGACCTCCGAAACCGCTCCAAAACATCCAAGGAAGGCCATGAGCATGGAGAACGCTCCCACGCCGATCAGGATGTAGCACGCCACCTTCACAGCCGGGTAGTTATCTGACAGGAAACGACAGACAGGACGGATCAGACACAGACCATGTGACAGGAAGACATTCAGCACCATAACCTGAGGAAGGTTCCAGAGTCCGGTACCAGAGAGGACGGCTCTGATGGGTTCAGAGACCAACAACAGGAAGGTCAACACAGCCGTGTCAGAGCTGCATCACTAAGAACGACCAGCAGGAGGCGACTGAACTGGAATCATTGAACCCTCTGATTATAGAGAGAGCTCGTTCTACCTCACTCTCTCACTTTGATCTCATCACTAGTTAGCATCATAATAAGGTTATAATATGATAATAATGATAACCATGATAACAACAACAACAACAACAACAACAACAACAATAATAATGTTTTAAAGATTCATGGGTGAACCTCCCTCAGCTCAGAGTGCTTTTGTTTGTCTCACACACACACACACACAAACATACATACACACCACACATACACACATACAAACACACATCACACAAACATACATACACACACATCTTGCCGTATCACACACAAAACACACATCACACACACATACATCACATCTTACACACAAGATGATTTCATCTCTCACACACATCACTGATTCAGCCTATAACACTCTTCCTCCCTCCCTCTCGCTCTCTCCCTCTCTCTCTCTCTCTCTCTCTCTCCCTCTCTCTCTCTCTCTCTCTCTCTCTCGCTCTCTCTCTCTCTCATTGAGCATCAATACGTCTCATTTATGAACAGACACAAAGCTAATCTGTCCCCGTTAGCTTAACCCGCTGCACCGCGTCCATTCTGCCGTATGACGCATTCCTGACATCCAGCAAGTCCTGCACTCACACTCTCTCTCCAACCACTGCCGGAGCGTGTGTGTGTGTGTGTGTGTGTGTGTGTGTGTGTGTGTGTGCTGATGAGTAAGGCGGTGAGCGCACTGGGCTGATGTGATGCATGTTGATGCTGGACGAGCAGAAAGAGACCAGTGTGTGAGGGAGGACACCTGCAGGGAGGGACAAACGTCCTCAGTGACGCTCTCTCTCTCTCTCTCTCTCACACACACACACACAGAGCCTGAGCTGCTGTAGTGACAGAGACAGTCAGAGTGTGTGTGTGTGTGTGTGTGTGTGTGTGGCTCGTCTGGTCTCTCTTTATTCTCTGCTGATAAACTGAGCCTGTCACTGATTCACAAACTTCACACACGCTCAGATTAACTGACTTTATTCCTCTGAGGTCAACAGGAGGTCAACACGAGGTCAACAGGAGGTCAACAGGAGGTTCATACCAGACGCTCGGAGCTCCAGAATGTTCACACACTGCTGTCAGAGAAAAGTCTGTGTAAAGTCAGGGGCTGAGCAGCATGTGGGTCCAAAACCCTGAGCAGAGCCTCACTTTAAACCTGTTTACAGGACGGAGGAGCAGAACAGCCTCTCTTTAAAGGCCAACACGCTCTCACTGCAGGCGCTGGTCAGCCCTCATATTAGCATGTAGCTTAGCATGTGACTGAAGAACCTTATCTGAAGGTTTCTCCCTGAAGATTAGCAACACTAACAACTTCACACGCTGCAGCTGGTGAACACATGAAAGAGATGAAAGAGTGAAAACATGCTCGACCTGCAACACGAAGCAGCTGAAGACACAGAGTGCATCTTTATTCCTCTGTGTGTGTGTGTGTGTGTGTGTGTGTGTGTGTGTGTGTGTGTGTGTGTGTGTGTCGCCCTGTGTGTGTGTGTCGTCCTGTCACTCATGTTTACTCTGCAGAGCGATGGTGTAAACAACATTCCTTCATCGTTTGTCATTTTCAAACAGATCTGATTATTAGAGCTCAGTTCCAGGTGTGCTGCCTGTTTCTAATTCACCCTCTAACACACACACACACACACCACACACACACACACACACACACACACACAGACACAAACAGACAGACACACACACGTGTTTATAGTATGAATCAGAGAGAGAGAGAGAGAGAGAGAGGAGCGCTTACTCAGGACGGTGACGAAGCTCTGATTGTCCAGGAGGAGGAAGAGTCCAAATCCCAGGATGAGGCTCCCACACAGCTGAAATACACACACACACACACACACACACACGCACACGCACACGCACACGCACACGCACACGCACACGCACACGCACACGCACACACACACACACACACACACACACAGATTAATCATGGAGTGAACTCTGCTCAGACTCTCAGTAACTTGTGGTTTTGGAATCAGCTCTGCTCCTGTTTCTCTTCTCGCGTCTCCTTCTCGTGTCTCCTTCTCGCGCCTCCTTCTCGCGTCTCCTTCTCGTGCCTCCTTCTCGCGTCTCCTTCTCGTGCCTCCTTCTCGCGTCTCTTTCTCGCGCCTCTTTCTCGCGCCTCCTTCTCTTGCCTCCTTCTCGTGCCTCCTTCTCGCGCCTCCTTCTCGCGCCTCCTTCTCGCGTCTCCTTCTCGTCCCTCCTTCTCGTGCCTCCTTCTCGCGCCTCCTTCTCGCGTCTCCTTCTCGTGCCTCCTTCTCGCGTTTCCTTCTCGCGTCTCTTTCTCGCGCCTCCTTCTCGCGTCTCCTTCTCGCGTCTCCTTCTCGCGCCTCCTTCTCGCGCCTCCTTCTCGCGCCTCCTTCTCGCGTCTCCTTCTCGTGCATCCTACTCGCGCCTCCTTCTCGCGCCTCCTTCTCGCGCCTCCTTCTCGCGCCTCCTTCTCGCGCCTCCTTCTCGCGCCTCCTTCCCGCGCCTCCTTCCCGCGCCTCCTTCTCGTGGCTCACTGAAGCAAACAGCTGTTGGTTTGACTCCATCAGGGTTTCAGGATGAAGTTTGACCTTGAAGACCTGAGGCGTATCTGAGCCTCTCGGTTCATGAGGAGAACCACAGCCGTGCACCGCTAAAGCTAAACCTGATGCTAGCACGCTGTGAGCTAACGTTTCTGGATGTTTGAGTGTGTGGAACGTCGTCCTGAGTAACACAGGAGTGTTAGCTGCAGCCTGAACTCTTCTTAATGACAGTCAGGAACTAAAGACCAGGGACGGATCCAGCTGGATCCGCTCCAGGGTGTTTCAGCTTATTAAAGCAGCGGTTCAGTATTTACTTCACTGATTCAGGATGTTTACAGACTTCATGCTAACATTAGCATGTCTCAATCTGGATTCCTCCCCAGGAAACTCAAACTCAGTTACTTCCAGCCAAAGTGACCTGAATGAAAGTGTTTGATAGGACGGAGGATTTACCAGATGGAGCTCATGAAGTTTTGGGCTCCTAAATGAACAGTCAGCAGATCTTCTTCAGTCTAACTTGACTGAGGTTCGTATTCTTGCAGAATCTTTTTCAGGCTCCTCAGACTGATGCTGATGTGATGCTGATGTGCTCCTCGCTCCTCATGTCCGTGCAGGCGGCTGCTCCTCTGACGGCCTGACGACGGGCTGAAGTGACCAGTTTATGACTTTGTTCATGAATTCAGTTTTTTCTTTGACGGAGCTCTGATCCTCTGTCACACTGAGAAACCTTCCTTAACTCTGTCTGAAAACATGTTTTTAATGTCAGTATTAGCATTAGCATTAGCATTAGCCTTTGAGCATGCTGTCACGATGGAGCCATCACGTCTATTTCACTGGACTATCTGGAGGATTACACAGAGCTCACTCCAAACCAGTTAATGATGCTCATGATACCATCATTAGCATGCTAGCTAAAGCAGACACAGCCAGCTAGCATGAGCTAACTTTCTGAGGCTTTCACAGTTTTTCATGTTGTGGTCTCTTCAGTGTTTTCTCCTCGTGTTTCTCTCCTCTGCAGAGCGCCCCCTGCTGTGTGTGTGTGTGACGCACATTAAATACTCACAAAGAAGATGAGGTTGATGACAAACAGGAAGTACTTTGTGGCGGTCAAACAGCCTTTTCCCATGATGCCGATCTGTGAAGAGAAAACACAATAACATCAGTGGAGCTGCAGGTAGCGCCCCCTACAGGTGAACACAGAGAGAGAGAGAGAGAGAGAGAGAGAGAGAGAGAGAGAGGCAGATCAAGTGGTGACAGATGCTGCAGACCCAGAGACCTCAGGATTAGCCGGTCTGCTGGATCATGATCTGGGCTGAGGAGGGGGGCTCAAATCCTGCAGGATTACCCTCAAACCACAAAACCACAAAACCACAAAAGCAACAAGATCACAGACTCCATCTGAGACGGGTCACACGCCGTCCCACAATTCACTTCT
>CM061144.1:37173090-37175590 GCA_030710495.1 Labroides dimidiatus
CTTTTAAAGAGAGGGGTGTTTTATTTCAAAGGGGGGGGGGTCCTTTTTTAAAGAGAGGGGTGTTTTATTTTAAAGGGGGGGGGGTCCTTTTTTAAAGAGAGGGGTGTTTTATTTTAAAGGGGGGGGGGGTGCTTTTTTAAAGAGAGGGGTGTTTTATTTTAAAGGGGGGGTGCTTTTTTAAAGAGAGGAGTGTTTTATTTTAAAGGGGGGGGTGCTCTTTTAAAGGGAGGTTTTGAAGGCTTTAATTTGCAGTACATCCAGAATGCTGCTGCTCGAGTCCTGACCAGAACCAGGAAATACGACCATATAAGTCCTGTGCTCAGGTCTCTGCACTGGCTTCCTGTCACCCAAAGAATAGACTTTAAAACAGCTCTGCTTGTCTACAAGTCTCTTCATGGTTTAGCACCAAAGTCCATCTCTGACATGTTAGAGCCATATGAACCAACTCGGACTCTGAGATCCTCAGGGAGGGGTCTCCTTCTGGGGCCCAGAGTCAGGACTAAACATGGTGAAGCTGCGTTTCAGTTTTATGCTCCTAAAATCTGGAACCGTCTTCCAGAAGATGTGAGACAGGCCTCAACTCTGATGATGTTCAAATCCAGGCTGAAAACAGTTCTGTTTAGTTTTGACTACAACTGGAAGTATTTTATCTGCACTCCTCATTTTTAAATTAATCGTTTTAATGTTTTAATGTTTTATTTTATTCTTTCATTTCTTTTCTAATCTTGTGATTTCATGTTGCTGTAAAGCTCTTTGAGTTGCCTTGTGTATGAATTGTGCTCCACAAATAAACTTACTTAATTTCACTTTCATATTTATAAATAACTCAGAGGGAACACGTTCAGTTTGAGCTCCTTCTGCTTCATGCACAAACCCAGCATCAGGTCAGGACCTATCTGGTCCCTCAGCTGCGTCCAGTTTCTAACATACTTCCTGTTTCTTTTCCATATTTAGCGTCTGACGCGGTTCATCAAAAACCGTGACTGAAGTGAGGATTCCACCGACGGAGCAGACGGGAGAGTTACACAAAGATCCTGATCAACACTACAGGAGCACAGGTGTGCCGACAGGATCCAAACACACCTGAACTCTGAGCCCGAGGAGCGATTCATCTGAACATCTGGAGTTTGATACATGCAGAGACCAAACCACCACACAAACAGGTTTCATGTTTTAACCCTTTGATGAAACAAACAGGAAGTTCAGGTGTTGGACTTTTGGTCCAGAACGTGCTCAGAGTCTCAAACTGTGACATCACTGATTGGTGAACGTTGGAAACTGACACCAACCAATCAGAAACACGCTGCTCAGTCCTTTGATCTTTGGAGGAACATTCCAGAACTCAGGAGCTGAAGTTAATCTGAACATGGAGCTCTGTGGGGACGGGCTCACTGCTGCAGGCAGACTCTAGTGGACACTCAGGGAACTGCAGTTCCTGGCTCCTCTTTTCAGACTGGAAGCTGAGTGTGTGACGTGGTGTCTTTTCGTTAAGTTAAAGTTTAGTTAAAGGCAGTCAGCAGATTCAGCAGCACAAGAACAACCCGATAAGACGACATTTAACCGTTGTTGTTGTCCGGTTAGCAAAAGTTCCCACAACCAAAGTGGAATGTGCACGCGCAAAACGGAGCGTGACGTGACGCTGGCTTGACGTTTATACGGCAGCGGAGGCTTCAGAAAAATTCCACTCTAGAGGGCGTTTTAAAAAAGTTGTGTTTTAGTTTGGCTGAAACGGCGTTTCCGTGTAAACGAGAGGCCGAAACGAAACAAAAGTTTTGTGTTCCACCCTGATACTGTTGTCGTGTAAACGAGGTCTCACTGTGGACACAAAGACGTGTCTCTGTGTCTTCACAGCCTCCTGTAAACCTGCTCACAGATTATTTTTGTTTGAGGATCAAACAGTGATTTAATCCCTCACAGTAAAAATGAAACAACTCTCCGTTTGCTCTGATCTGATTTCTGCTGCGCTCTGATTCTCCGTCCGTCACAGCGTTGGGGATAATCCTCCAGAAGGTCTGCTCCTGAAAAAACACGCCCCGACACGTCTTCGTTTCCTCTCTGTGAGCCGCTGAAGCTTTAACGTCACGCTCAGAAGGACGGATGAGTGAACACAGGACAAACATTCACATCCAGAGGAAGCTCCTCTTAAACCTCAGAACAACAGCTGCTCGTCCTGAAGCCTGTCACGCTCAGCAGCTATCAGATAAAACACGGGCCAGAAGATCAGCTGATCTACAGATTCATTCACTTTAAAGAAATCCTGTTTGGAGTTTTCATGGAGCAGTTTCACCAGAACAGAAAGACTGCTCAGCTCATCAGGACGTGACAGACTTTAAATGTTCAAACGCTTCCTGCAGAGATACTCAGTTCAGACTGCTGAGAGCGCCCTCTGTGGTCACAGGCCTCCACGTCTTTCTGCTGCGTAACAAAATAAGCATGTTTGCCCTGTCGCTGTGCTCATGGACAGGGACACGCTAACGGCATGCGTGTGCAGCGTCACTCC
>CM061144.1:37178090-37195590 GCA_030710495.1 Labroides dimidiatus
AGACTCGCTCTGAAACAAAGACTCGCTCTGATACAAAGACTCGCTCTGATACAAAGACTCGCTCTGAGACAGAGACTCGCTCTGAGACTGAGACTCGCTCTGAGACAAAGACTCGCTCTGATACAAAGACTCGCTCTGATACAAAGACTCGCTCTGAGACAGAGACTCGCTCTGAGACCGAGACTCGCTCTGAAACAAAGACTCACTCTGATACAAAGACTCGCTCTGATACAAAGACTCGCTCTGATACAAAGACTCGCTCTGAGACAGAGACTCGCTCTGAGACTGAGACTCGCTCTGAGACAAAGACTCGCTCTGAGACAGAGACTCGCTCTGAGACAAAGACTCGCTCTGAGACAAAGACTCGCTCTGAGACAGAGACTCGCTCTGAAACAAAGACTCGCTCTGAGACGAAGACTCGCTCTGAGACAGAGACTCGCTCTGAGACAGAGACTCGCTCTGATACAAAGACTCGCTCTGATACAAAGACTCGCTCTGAGACAAAGACTCGCTCTGATACAAAGACTCGCTCTGAAACAAAGACTCGCTCTGATACAAAGACTCGCTCTGAGACAAAGACTCGCTCTGAGACAGAGACTCGCTCTGAAACAAAGACTCGCTCTGAGACAAAGACTCGCTCTGAGACGAAGACTCGCTCTGAGACAGAGACTCGCTCTGATACAAAGACTCGCTCTGAGACAAAGACTCGCTCTGATACAAAGACTCGCTCTGAGACAGAGACTCGCTCTGAAACAAAGACTCGCTCTGATACAAAGACTCGCTCTGAGACAAAGACTCGCTCTGATACAAAGACTCGCTCTGAAACAAAGACTCGCTCTGATACAAAGACTCGCTCTGATACAAAGACTCGCTCTGAGACCGAGACTCGCTCTGAAACAAAGACTCACTCTGATACAAAGACTCGCTCTGATACAAAGACTCGCTCTGAGACAAAGACTCGCTCTGAGACAGAGACTCGCTCTGAAACAAAGACTCGCTCTGAGACAAAGACTCGCTCTGAGACGAAGACTCGCTCTGAGACAGAGACTCGCTCTGAAACAAAGACTCGCTCTGAGACAAAGACTCGCTCTGAGACAAAGACTCGCTCTGCTGAGCGTCTGGAGTTTGACTCTCTCAGTTTGACTCACTGATCAGCACCTACGCTTCAGGTCCGCAGGTCTGAAGCAGAGTATTGTGGGTAAATGGTGAGATAAGAGAGGGGTGTCACGTCCTGCCTGAACCTGTCAGCTGCTGAACCCCGCCCAGCATCATGAATTCAACGTCTGACCGCTGGGTGGTTAAACCAGTTCAGACGCCTGACAGCTGTGAAAGGAACACACTGTGCAGGTTAGCACCAGGCCCTGCTGCTGCAGGGAGGGGCGAGAGAGAGAGAGAGAGAGAGAGAGAGAGAGAGAGAGAGAGCGAGAGAGAGAGAGAGAGAGAGAGAGAGAGAGAGAAATGTCTGCTATGTGAGCTCAGACTGCACAGTTCTCCTTTCTCCTTTGACACCCAAACGCATCATAGGAACTGATTTCCTCTCAGTCTCTCACTTCAGGCTGTGTCCTGTCTCTCTCCTTAAACACTGCACGCTAACTGCACGCTAACTGCACGCTAACTGCACGCTAACTGCACAATAACTGCAAGCTAACTGCACAATAACTGCACACTCACCGCACGCTAACTGCACACTCACTGTACAATAACTGCACACTCACCGCACGCTAACTGCACACTCACTGTACAATAACTGCACGCTAACTGCACAATAACTGCACACTCACCGCACGCTAACTGCACACTCACCGCACACTAACTGCACCCTCACTGCACGCTAACTGCACAATAACTGCAAGCTAACTGCACAATAACTGCACACTCACCGCACGCTAACTGCACACTCACTGTACAATAACTGCACAATAACTGCACACTCACCGCACGCTAACTGCACACTCACTGTACAATAACTGCACAATAACTGCACACTCACCGCACGCTAACTGCACACTCACTGTACAATAACTGCACGCTAACTGCACAATAACTGCACACTCACCGCACGCTAACTGCACACTCACTGCACAATAACTGCACACTCACAGCACGCTAACTGCACGCTCACTGCACGCTAACTGCACACTCACTGTACAATAGCTGCACGCTAACTGCACAATAACTGCACACTCACCGCACGCTAACTGCACACTCACCGCACACTAACTGCACACTCACTGCACAATAACTGCACACTCACAGCACGCTAACTGCACGCTCACTGCACACTCACTGTACACTCACTGCACAATAACTGCACACTCACAGCACGCTAACTGCACGCTCACTGCACACTCACTGCACAATAACTGCACGCTTACTGCACACTCACCGCACGCTAACTGCACACTCACTGCACAATAACTGCACGCTCACTGCACACTCACTGCACAATAACTTCACGCTCACTGCACACTCACTGCACAATAACTTCACGCTCACTGCACGCTCATTACACGCGTGCTTCACACTAACTACATGCTCACTGCACAGAGCCTCCAGGTGGAGGAAACAGTATCAATCCACTGGTTGAACTTTCTTTGCCGACTCAGACGTTCTGCTTCACTGAGTGCGCTCACAGAAAGAGGAGAGGATGACCAAAGACATCACAGTACAAACATGTGACACGTGTGCTGCAGGACGTTCATGTCGATATGAACATTCATTCAGTGTTTTTAGCACAGGACACAGAACACAGAACACAGAACACAGGACACAGGACACAGGACACACCTCTGGGGCGGCTGTGGCTCAGTTGGTAGAGTTGTCGCCCCCACAGTCAGTAGATTGTGGGTGCGATTCCAGCTCCTGCAGTCACATGCCGAAGTGTCCTTGCACTGAACCCCAAGTTGCTCCCACTGTTGTTCAGTGGTGTATGAATGTGGTGTGAATGGTAGCTACAGCTACAGCTGATGCTTAAATCGGCCATCTGTGTGAATGTGGTGTGATTGGGTGAATGAGGCTAGCAGTGTAGAGCGCTTTGAGTAGTCGGTAAGACTAGAAAAGCGCTATATAAGTACTGGTCCATTTTTTACCATCAGTCATAATGAGACAAACACACTCAGCACGGCTCTGAGACTCGTGACCTCATCTGAACACAGGAAGCCCCTGACAGCCCACACACACACACTTTCTACCTCTCCAGCAGGGAGTGTGAAAAGTTTCCGTTCAGTCCAGGACCTGAGTGTGTCCTCCTCCCAGTTTGGAAATCATACACACATGCACACACACACACACACACACACACTCTCAGCCTGTCGTGTAGAGGAACAGACCTCGCTCTGAAATATTGACGCCGCTGCGATGCCACCATGTAAACGCTGACCCACATTAACGTCTGCAGCGCAGAGCCGCCCTGATCCTGATCCTGGTCCTGGTCCTGATAAAAAGGGGGCCACGGCTCAGTCAATGGCTCTACAGAGAACGGGCGGTGTGTTCTGATGGATATCTGAACGTTATCGATCTTTACGGGGCTTCAGAGGCGGGGCGGTCTCTGATGGAGGATCCCCGCAGGCTGCTGGTCAGGGTCAGAACAGCTGGTGGATCCACAGAGTCCACCAGGCTGGTTATGGATCCCTGCAGCACCAAAACAACCAGCACACAGCACTTTAGTCCTGTCTCAGTGATATATATATATATATATATATATATATATATATATATATATATATATATATATATATATATATATATATATATATAATATATCTCATAGGGATCAGTATATTCCCAGTACATTCAGGCTCTCTGTGCTTCGGTGCGTCTTGTCAGGATTGTTCCCTGGTGGACGTGACGTCTGTGGGTCACAGTGAGAGCTCGGAGCCTGGTGGATGAGTGACGCTTTCTTTCTGTCTGTATGAAAAGGGTTTTTTATTCCCGCCTGTGTGAACCCTGTGACCTCCTGTGTTTCTGCTCTCTGAGGGTCCCAGTGTCATCAGATTATCAACCAATCAGCAGCCTGATTTCATCAAGGATAACACTGATTGATTCAGTCTAACAAAGAGTCTGAAGTTCAGAGGTTTAGACCTCAGCCTCAGCGTCATGTGTTCACACGTTGGTTTTTCACTGATTCATCTGAAAACATTTCTTCTCTCTGTCACATGTTGCTCTGAATCCCTGATTCCAACAGGTGTGTTTGTCTCTACAGGTTCCCTCCATCTCTGCCTTCATTTCCAAGCGGCTCTCAGATCACCTGACCTCATTGTTTGATGAAGAACAGTTTTCAGACCCCTTCAAACGGCTCTGATTTCAGGCCACAGAGAGGCTGAAAAACCTGTTTCAGTCCTGAAGCTTCAATTGTGCAATCTGCAAAACTGCTGCACAAAAACTGGGTTCACCTCCGATCACATGCTGTAGACTCTCTTTCTCTTTCTCTCTCTCTCTCTCTTTCTCTCTCTCTCTTTCTCTCTCTCTCTTTCTCTTTCTCTCTCTCTCTCTTTCTCTTTCTCTTTCTCTCTCTCTCTCTCTCTCTCTCTCTCTATACAACCAGGTTAAATCAGAGTCCAAAGAGCTTCTTGATGCTCCTTCAGTTTCACTTTGGCTCAGAGCTCATGCAGAGGTGAACGCTGGTTGAACAGGTGTGTTCAGAGCTCTGTTTGGTTTTGAAGGCTGGATTTTCAAAATAAAACTCTTCGACTTCTTTAAAAAGCAGCAGGTGTGCTGCCTGCGTGCAGCCTGTCTCTGAGTCTAACACATGAATCCTGAAAACAGGCGCCACATCATCACACACACACTTCCCCAAACACACTTCAACACCTGGAGTAACCACTTCAAGGTGAGTTTAGCCCACCGATCAGTCGATTAACCGACCACCAGCAGCCCGATCACCAGCAGCCTGATCACCAGCAGCCTCTCCTCGTGCTCAGGCTGCAGAGATCTGAAGTTTCTGACAAGTTTCAACAGAGAGAGAGAGAGAGAGAGAGAGAGAGAGAGAGAGACTTACGTGTTTTCAGGCGCTGGTCTGGGAGAGAAACGCGTGGTAGAGGGTCGTGCGGATCCTGCGGGTCCCGGTGCGCTTTGGTGCGGGTCTGAGCTCGGACTGACTGAGCGCCTGTTCGACAGAACGAAAGCAGCAGAAAGAGTCCGGACTGATCTGAACACAGAGACTCTCAGACTGAGTCCTCTGTCCCACCATGTGGCAGATATGAGCATTAACCCGTCAGATGGCCTCCGTTAACCCTTTAATCCCCGCGCGGCACGCAGACAGCACAACAGCTCATCAGGCCGGATTACTGCAACACTTTGTTCAGAGAGCTGCAGAAAAACCTCATCTCACATGTCAGCAGCAAAACTCCAAGTCTGCAAATCCTCAGATACGAGAAGGAAAGACTGAACATGCTAATGCTAACAATGTCAAAGATTTGATGTCTTAAAGTTACAGGAACACATTTTATTCTGGCTTCAGATTTGGTTCTATTTCCGTTTTCACTCATACAGTGTTTTTATTTTTCACATTTCAATTTCAACCTTTTTAAAGTAAATTTACGAGAATAAAGTCAAAAATTTACACGAATAGAGTCATAGATTTACACTAAAAGAGTCATAGATTTACATGAATAGAGTCATAGATTTACACTAAAAGAGTCATAGATTTACATGAATAGAGTCATAGATTTACATGAATAGAGTCATAGATTTACATGAATAGAGTCATAGATTTACATGAATAGAGTCATAGATTTACACAAATAGAGTCATAGATTTACATGAATAGAGTCACAGATTTACATGAATAGAGTCATAGATTTACATGAATAGAGTCACAGATTTACATGAATAAAGTCACAGATTTACATGAATAGAGTCATAGATTTACATGAATAGAGTCACAGATTTACATGAATAGAGTCATAGATTTACATGAATAGAGTCATAGATTTACACAAATAGAGTCATAGATTTACATGAATAGAGTCATAGATTTACATGAATAAAGTCACAGATTTACATGAATAGAGTCATAGATTTACATGAATAGAGTCATAGATTTACACAAATAGAGTCATAGATTTACATGAATAGAGTCACAGATTTACATGAATAGAGTCATAGATTAACATGAATAGAGTCATAGATTTACACAAATAGAGTCATAGATTTACATGAATAGAGTCATAGATTTACATGAATAGAGTCATAGATTTACATGAATAGAGTCAGATTTACATGAATAAAGTCATAGATTTACATGAATAGAGTCATAGATTTACATAAATAGAGTCATAGATTTACATAAATAGAGTCATAGATTTACATGAATAGAGTCATAGATTTACATAAATAGAGTCATAGATTTACATGAATAGAGTCATAGATTTACATTAATAAAGTCATAGATTTACATGAATAAAGTCATAGATTTACATAAATAGAGTCATAGATTTACATGAATAGAGTCATAGATTTACATAAATAGAGTCATAGATTTACATGAATAGAGTCATAGATTTACATGAATAAAGTCATAGATTTACATGAATAGAGTCATAGATTTACATAAATAGAGTCATAGATTTACATGAATAGAGTCATAGATTTACATAAATAGAGTCATAGATTTACATGAATAAAGTCATAGATTTACATGAATAAAGTCATAGATTTACATGAATAGAGTCATAGATTTACATAAATAGAGTCATAGATTTACATAAATAGAGTCATAGATTTACATGAATAGAGTCATAGATTTACATAAATAGAGTCATAGATTTACATGAA
Source organism: Labroides dimidiatus (assembly GCA_030710495.1). Taxonomy (NCBI): domain Eukaryota; kingdom Metazoa; phylum Chordata; class Actinopteri; order Labriformes; family Labridae; genus Labroides; species Labroides dimidiatus. Next base: position 37,184,865 of record CM061144.1, read on the forward strand.
TAAAGTCATAGATTTACATGAATAAAGTCATAGATTTACATGAATAAAGTCATAGATTTACATGAATAGAGTCATAGATTTACATGAATAAAGTCATAGATTTACATGAATAGAGTCATAGATTTACATAAATAGAGTCATAGATTTACATGAATAAAGTCATAGATTTACATGAATAGAGTCATAGATTTACATGAATAAAGTCATAGATTTACATGAATAGAGTCATAGATTTACATGAATAGAGTCATAGATTTACATGAATAGAGTCATAGATTTACATGAATAGAGTCATAGATTTACATGAATAAAGTCATAGATTTACATGAATAGAGTCATAGATTTACATGAATAAAGTCATAGATTTACATGAATAGAGTCATAGATTTACATGAATAGAGTCATAGATTTACATGAATAGAGTCATAGATTTACATAAATAGAGTCATAGATTTACATGAATAAAGTCATAGATTTACATGAATAGAGTCATAGATTTACATGAATAGAGTCATAGATTTACATGAATAGAGTCAGATTTACATGAATAGAGTCAGATTTACATGAATAGAGTCATAGATTTACATGAATAGAGTCAGATTTACACGAATAGAGTCATAGATTTACATAAATAAAGTCATAGATTTACATGAATAGAGTCATAGATTTACATGAATAGAGTCAGATTTACATAAATAGAGTCATAGATTTACATGAATAGAGTCATAGATTTACATGAATAAAGTCATAGATTTACATGAATAGAGTCAGATTTACATAAATAGAGTCATAGATTTACATGAATAGAGTCAGATTTACATGAATAAAGTCATAGATTTACATAAATAGAGTCATAGATTTACATGAATAGAGTCATAGATTTACATGAGTAAAGTCATAGATTTACATGAATAGAGTCAGATTTACATAAATAGAGTCATAGATTTACATGAATAGAGTCAGATCTACATGAATAGAGTCATAGATTAACATGAATAGAGTCATAGATTAACATGAATAGAGTCATAGATTTACATGAATAGAGTCATAGATTTACATGAGTAAAGTCATAGATTTACATGAATAGAGTCATAGATTTACATGAATAGAGTCAGATCTACATGAATAGAGTCATAGATTAACATGAATAGAGTCATAGATTAACATGAATAGAGTCATAGATCTACATGAATAGAGTCATAGATTAACATGAATAGAGTCATAGATTTACATGAATAGAGTCATAGATTTACATGAGTAAAGTCATAGATTTACATGAATAGAGTCAGATTTACATAAATAGAGTCATAGATTTACATGAATAGAGTCAGATCTACATGAATAGAGTCATAGATTAACATGAATAGAGTCATAGATTAACATGAATAGAGTCATAGATTTACATAAATAAAGTCATAGATTTACATGAATAGAGTCATAGATTTACATGAATAGAGTCATAGATTTACATTAATAAAGTCAAAGATTTAGAAGGATAAAGTGATTAATTTCCCGTGGCTGTCACCTAGCTCTGACCCTGATGACTAACGATGTGTAGCTAGCTAACACCGCTCACGTCCCATTACTAATAAAACCAAGTTACCTCAGGTAACCTGACCAATCAGAGCATTTCTTTTCTAGAACACGTGTGCAGCTGGTTTTTCCTGCTGAAACTGAAGACTATCCTTTAACCATACATTAGCAGTCTGTTTCAGTTAGCACGCAAAGAACTCTGGGACATCTTGGGCCCTGGAGGCGGCTGCTGTAGTGTCCTTCACAGCCCGGGGACAGCAGAACACGTTCAGAGGAGTCTTTGAATGAGACTTCCTTCATCATAACTCTACGGTGCATTTGGTCTTCAAACAGAGCCTAGAAGACCTGAACCCTGTCCCTGAGCTCAGGGTCTAAGATCTGAACCACGTCCAGTCTACCCCCCTCACAGTATGCTGGCCAGGGTCTTATCTGTTTCACTGACTCCTGAGAGTCAGGGTGGTTGGATACAGACCTCAGGACTCTGGGGGACTCTGGAGGAGGACTCTGAGTCCACAAATAAGTTTCTGTGAAAAATCTCTGAACTCTCAAAGATAAAAGTTTGTGTTTGAGCTGTAAGACAACAGAGATGAAGTTTCTGTCCTGCTTCAGTGCTTCAGTGCTTCAGTGCTTCAGTGCTTCAGTGCTCTGCAGCTCACTGAGAGGAGGGGGAGGGGGGGGGGGTGAGGACAGAGTCAGTCTGAGGGGGACAATGCTCCTCCACAGGCAGCACACAGCCGGCCCAGCGTGTGAGCCTGTAAATGGAGTCATTCTGCAGCTTGTACAGGCGTGATCACACACGGCGTGGGGAGTCGAGTGTGACGCTGCAGGCCTGGATGAGGCAGCGGGCGAGCGAGCTCCCTCTCCCTCCCTCTCTCTCTCTCTCTCTGTGGACTGTGATGGTTTAATGAGAGCTGAGAGACGCTCAGGATTAATGACACGGAGCGAGCTGAGGTCTGACCTCACACCCTCAGTCATCACGTCTTTATCTGTGTGGGGGTGTCTCAGCACGCTGACCTCATTACTGCACTCCTGATCCACAGAGAGAGAGAGAGAGAGAGATGTCACAGGTCAGACCAGGGTCAGGAGAAAGACCCAGATCTGGATTTTACCCAGTGCTGTATCTGCAGGAGCTGAAGCTCAGAGTGACGTGTGAAGAGCAGAAACACTGAAACTGATGTTTGAAGGAAATCTGCTCACTTTCACTCAGACCTCAGCAGCTCCTTATTTAACCATCACTTCTTCTTCCACCTTTTTTTTCTGCTGCTGTGACGACACAGTTCACCTGATGAGGATCAAAATAAAGGACATTAATTAAATAAAGGATTAAATGAAGGATTCTTATCTCTAAATCTATTTGATCCTATTTTAAACTGAGAAAATGAGATTTAATTACTGCATTTGAAGCCACAGGAGTCTGGAATCGGGCCAATGGTACCCTGAAACACGGGAGGAACAACATTCCCGTGTGGCTCCTGTTTCAGGTTTGAATGATCATCCACATAGAGTTGATAAAATACATCAAAATACCACCTGCTGGTTGTTAAAGTGTTCAAGACTTTGGATCATTTTCAGGGTTTGGAGCCTGATCCTCTTCACATGGATCAAAGTCAAGGCTGACGAGGAATACAGATAAACAAAGGGACCAGCCAACACCCTGAGGACTGGGTCCGGCTCTCAGACAAACCCTTCAGGGGCTCCTCTGGGTTTGGATGGTGACAGGTTTGAAATCCTCTTTACTGGCTGTAGTGATGAAGTGGATTCTGTTCTAACGAAGAACCTTTTAATTAAATCAGCCTCTGATAGTTAAAACTTCTTCATCTGTTCTTCAAGTGTTTCAGCTCCTCACAGGTCCAGATGTGACCTGTACTCAGTGAGCAGTGACATGCTGCCCCCTACTGACTGAGGAAAGGACTACAGCTCAACACTGAGCCGCTCCTCAGACAGAGGGAGCTGAAGGAGGAGGTGCAGGGTCCCAGGAGGGAAGCTCCTTCTCCAGCCTCTCCTGGTCTTTGGAGGAGAAGCTGCAGAGCTTAAAGATGAACATGAATAAACATCAGAGTGTGTCAAACCATCAAACCATTAAACCACCAAACCATCAAACCATTAAACCATTAAACCATTAAACCATTAAACCATTAAACCATCAAACCATTAAACCATTAAACCATTAAACCATCAAACCATTAAACCATTAAACCATCAAACCATTAAACCATTAAACCATCAAACCATTAAACCATCAAACCATTAAACCATTAAACCATCAAACCATTAAACCATTAAACCATTAAACCATTAAACCATCAAACCATTAAACCATTAAACCATTAAACCATTAAACCATCAAACCATTAAACCATTAAACCATTAAACCATTAAACCATCAAACCATTAAACCATCAAACCATTAAACCATCAAACCATCAAACCATTAAACCATCGAACCATTAAACCATCAAACCATTAAACCATTAAACCATCAAACCATCAAACCATTAAACCATTAAACCATCAAACCATCAAACCATTAAACCATAAAAACCATTAAACCATCAAACCATTAAACCAATAAACCATTAAACCATCAAACCATTAAACCAATAAACCATCAAACCATCAAACCATCAAACCATTAAACCATAAAAACCATTAAACCATCAAACCATTAAACCATAAAAACCATTAAACCATCAAACCATTAAACCAATAAACCATCAACCCATCAAACCATCAAACCAATAAACCATTAAACCATCAAACCATTAAACCAATAAACCATCAAACCATTAAACCATAAAAACCATTAAACCATCAAACCATCAAACCATTAAACCAATAAACCATTAAACCATCAAACCATTAAACCAATAAACCATCAAACCATCAAACCATTAAACCATAAAAACCATTAAACCATTAAACCATCAAACCATTAAACCATTAAACCATCAAACCATCAAACCATTAAACCAATAAACCATCAAACCATCAAACCATTAAACCATAAAAACCATTAAACCATTAAACCATCAAACCATTAAACCATTAAACCATCAAACCATCAAACCATTAAACCAATAAACCATCAAACCATCAAACCATTAAACCATAAAAACCATTAAACCATTAAACCATCAAACCATCAAACCATTAAACCATTAAACCATAAAAACCATTAAACCAATAAACCATTAAACCATCAAACCATTAAACCATAAAAACCATTAAACCATCAAACCATTAAACCAATAAACCATCAAACCATCAAACCATCAAACCAATAAACCATTAAACCATCAAACCATTAAACCAATAAACCATCAAACCATTAAACCATAAAAACCATTAAACCATCAAACCATCAAACCATTAAACCAATAAACCATCAAACCATTAAACCATAAAAACCATTAAACCATTAAACCATCAAACCATCAAACCATTAAACCATAAAAACCATTAAACCATAAAAACCATTAAACCATCAAACCATTAAACCATTAAACCATAAAAACCATTTAACCATCAAACCATCAAACCTACACACACCAACACACACACACACACACACACACACACACACACACACACACACACACACACACACACACACACACACACACACACACAGCTTATCTTGCAGCTGCTTTCTCTTTCAGCCGTTAGGACGAAAGACCATGACTCACATGAAACATCTGTGTGTATCAGTGTGTGTATCAGTGTGTGTATCAGTGTGTGTGTCAGCATGTGTGTGTGTGTCAGTGTGTATAATGTGTTAGTATGTGTTCAGATTAATGTTTCTATAAACACTTCAGCCTCATATCTACCTGAGAGCCCCACCAGGTGTGTGACTGATAAAACAACAAATCTGATTACAGCGACACACAGATACACAGATTAGGCTCACCTGATACACACACACACACACACACACACACACACACACACACACACACACACACACACACACTCTGGACAGAAACTCAGATCCCTGATGGCTGGATATAACGGGTCAGAGTGTGTTTATCGGGTCAGTGTGTGTATCGGGTCAGTGTGTGTATCGGGTCAGTGTGTGTGTATCGGGTCAGTGTGTATCGGGTCAGTGTGTGTTTATTGGGTCAGAGTGTGTGTATCATGTCAGTGTGTGCTTATCGGGTCAGAGTGTGTGTATCGGGTCAGTGTGTGTGTATCGGGTCAGTGTGTATCGGGTCAGTGTGTGTGTATCGGGTCAGTGTGTATCGGGTCAGTGTGTGTTTATTGGGTCAGAGTGTGTGTATCAGGTCAGTGTGTGTTTATTGGGCCAGAGTGTGTGTATCGGGTCAGTGTGTGTATCGGGTCAGTGTGTGTGTATCAGGTCAGAGTGTGTGTATCGGGTCAGTGTGTGTATCGGGTCAGTGTGTGTGTATCGGGTCAGTGTGTATCGGGTCAGTGTGTGTGTATCGGGTCAGTGTGTATCGGGTCAGTGTGTGTTTATTGGGTCAGAGTGTGTGTATCAGGTCAGTGTGTGTTTATTGGGCCAGAGTGTGTGTATCGGGTCAGTGTGTGTATCGGGTCAGTGTGTGTGTATCAGGTCAGAGTGTGTGTATCGGGTCAGTGTGTATCGGGTCAGAGTGTGTGTATCGGGTCAGTGTGTGTATCGGGTCAGTGTGTGTATCGGGTCAGTGTGTATCGGGTCAGAGTGTATCGGGTCAGAGTGTGTGTATCGGGTCAGAGTGTGTATCGGGTCAGTGTGTGTGGAGTTTGTCAGTTTGTGTAGAATCAGTTTTTGTGACAGCAGCTTTGTTTATGTTGTAACTTTGTTTGTATTTTAAATCAGTCTCACCTGGTCACCTGGGGGACAGGTATCACAGGTATCATTGGTGCCAGCAGCTGAATGCTGCCTTCAGAGCTGATGATGCTTTCTGCAGAAATGTGATGCACGGAAATGAGATGTGCCAGACCGGAACCAGAGACCACCTGTGGCTTTAAGGCTTTTCCACACTCCATGTGGTGTCTGTTCCCAGACTGCAGGGGGCGGTGTTTGACAAACACACGTCTACCACAGCACTGAACTAAAGAAGAAGAGGATGTTCACACTGTTTACTACAGCTTTCAAAAATTTTGGTTTGGCCACAATTTCATGTCAGGAGTTGTTCGTCACACGGTTACCATGGTGACCTCTGTGCAAGGAACAGTAGAAATGCAGCATTTGTTGTATCTCGGACATGAGGAGCTTGTCAACGTGTCTCTACATGGACGTTAGAAGTTTTCAGAGCTGCCACATGAAACTCGCAGACACGTCAAGCATGAATCAGGCTTTAGAGAGCTGGACCATAAAGGACTGGACCATAGAGGACTGGACCACAGAGAACTGGACCATAGAGAACTGGACCATAGAGGACTGGACCACAGAGAACTGGACCATAGAGAACTGGACCATAGAGGACTGGACCATAGAGGACTGGACCATAGAGAAGTGGACCATAGAGAACTGGACCATAGAGGACTGGACCATAGAGGACTGGACCACAGAGAACTGGACCATAGAGAAGTGGACCATAAAAGACTGGACCATAGACAACTGGACCATAGAGGATTGGACCATAGAGGACTGGACCATAGAGGACTGGACCATAAAGGACTGGACCATAGAGGACTGGACCATAAAGGACTGGACCATAAAAGACTGGACCATAGAGGACTGGACCATAGAGGACTGGACCATAAAAAACTGGACCATAGAGGACTGGACCATAGAGGACTGGACCATAAAAAACTGGACCATAGAGGACTGGACCATAGAGGTCTGGACCACAGAGAACTGGACCATAGAGGACTGGACCATAAAGGACTGGACCATAAAAGACTGGACCATAGAGGACTGGACCATAGAGGACTGGACCATAGAGGACTGGACCATAAAGGACTGGACCATAAAAGACTGGACCATAGAGGACTGGACCATAGAGGACTGGACCATAGAGGACTGGACCATAAAGGACTGGACCATAAAAGACTGGACCATAGAGGACTGGACCATAAAAAACTGGACCATAGAGGACTGGACCATAGAGGTCTGGATCATAGAAAACTGGACCATAGAGGACTGGACCATAGAGAACTGGACCATAAAAAACTGGACCATAGAGAACTGGACCATAGAGGACTGGACCACAGAGGACTGGACCATACAGGACTGGACCATAACGGACTGGATTATATTGGACTGAGGGAAGGTCCCCTTCCCTGGGTCCAGTTTCAGCTTTGCCAGTCACCTGGTACTCTAACGGTTAGAGGGAGACCTGGAGAGGCCTACAAGCCAGACTCTCACACACACTGTGGGATCTGGTAGAAGATCTGAGGACCTGGGGATCTTCAGCAAGACTGGACTCTTGTCGGCCCCCTTTGTGAAGGACACCAGATCGAGACCCAGCCCAGTCTCCAGACCTGAACCCCACTGGAAACCTCTGAAAGTGTGACAGACTGGAGGACAGTCTGCAGAGACCCCTGAAAGCTGAGATCCAGACTCAGAGTTATTCCACCTAATCCTGATCCATCAGGTCTCCCTCAGTCCAGCTGCAGGTCTGAGTTCTCTAAATGAAGGTGATCCGGATTCTCTGCATACCTGAGCCCTGAAAACACCTCTGTGTCTCATTCTGACCGTTAGTAAAACCAGAGAAACTGAACACTTCTCAGTGGTCTGGTTTTTCTAACCCCCCCCTGACTCATACTCTGTCCCCCTCCTCTTTATTCTTCCTTTCTTTTCCTTTTTCATCTCTTTTCATCTCTTTTCATCTCCTTTCATCTCTTTTCATCTTTATATCGTCGGGTTTTCTTCCGTTTAATCGGTTTCATCTCCTCTGTCCTCTTGTTCTCTTCACACCTTCAAATCTTTTCTCTTCTGTCCTGCTTTGTTTTCTTTTCCTCCCTCATTGTCAGTCTCTCGTTTTCTCTTTTCTTATGTCTTTTTTTCTCTTCTTTCTTCGTCATCCTTCTCCACTCATCACTAATTTCTTTTCTTTCTCTCTCTTTCTCCGTCTCTCTCGACCCCCCCCCCCCCCTCCAGAGGCAGACTACTGGTGAACAGCAGCTCACTCTGCTTGTATGAAATGAGGATTCCTCTCTCTTTCTCTTTCTCTCCTCTCCTCTCCTCCCCTCCCCTCCCCTCTCCTCTCCTCTCTCTTTCTCTCCTCTCCTCTCCTCTCCTCTCCTCTCTCTTTCTCTCCTCTCCTCTCCTCTCCTCTCTCTTTCTCTCCTCTCCTCTCCTCTCCTCTCCTCTCCTCTCCTCTCCTCTCCTCTCCTCTCTCTTTCTCTCCTCTCCTCTCCTCTCCTCTCCTCTCCCTTATCTCTCTCTGGTGCTAGTTGGTCTTTTCAGTCGGAGCGTTCGCAGCATCCTGAGCAGATGTTCCCTCTCTGTGTTTCCTCCTGGAGTGAACTAACCTCTGTCAGTCCGCTCACACATCCAGGCTCCTGAACGGAGGATTTCACAGCATCGACTCTTTTTTTATTTCGAACTTGAAGCGTCTCAGAGAGCTGCAGGGGGAGCAGACTTTGTCCAGATGAAACATGGACTCTGTGGATGAGAGACTCCATCACGTCCCGGCTTCATCTGGAGGACGTGGAGGATTTCATTCAGTGGTTTGGATCCAGACTTAGTGCGAGACTTTTTTTTCACGTCGTCTGATATCCCCTTCTCCAACTCGTCCTCTTCCTCTGCTGTGATCGCTCTGGAGGAGGGTCAACATGGGGTCCTTAACGCCCTGATTGAACCAGGATGGACTTTCTGGACGTTCTCACTCCCGTCTTGGCCACCGTCCCGGCCACCCCTCCTCCAAACTCCTCCCTGGAGAACCAGACGTCCTCTTCCTCGTGGCGGGCTCCTCCTCTTCCTCCCCACTCTCAGGTGGCGTCTGTGCTCATTGTCCTGGTGGTGTCGGTGATCATCCTGGGCACGGTGGTGGGGAACGTCCTGGTGGTGGTGGCCGTGTTTACCAGCCGAGCCCTCAGAGCGCCGCAGAACCTCTTCCTGGTGTCTCTGGCTTCAGCCGACATCCTGGTGGCCACGCTGGTGATCCCGTTCTCCTTAGCCAATGAGGTGAGGACACACGGTTAGCACGCTGTCAGCTCAGAGTCCACCTGCTGATCCTGGAAACATTAAGGTAGCAGAAACAGCTGCTCTGCTGCAGGTCTGAAGATGAGGTAGAAACTGACCTGCAGATCGTCAGAGTCTCAAACCCTCCAGCTGACAAAGAGAACAGGAAACCACTGAGTGTACTGTCCAAACAGGGACCCTCCAGACCAGCAGGGGGCAGGCGTCAGCTCCAGGAGCTGGTTTAAGATTTCCAAGAGCGAGGCCAAAAGTTCAGGTCCACTGTTTGGTTCCTATCAGCAACAAGCAACAAAACTCTCAATATTAAATCTAGAGATGATTGTACAGCTGTTCTACCTGTCACAGGTGATCCGCCTGTCTGAGTAACTTTACATTGTTTGTAAAGTCCTTTTATCCCTCCATCAGTCCATCCACCATCCCTCCATCCCCATCAGTCATCCCTCCCATCCTCCATCACCACATCCATCCATCCTCCATCCCTCCATCAGCCATCCCTCCATCCCTCTCATCCATCCCCATCCCTCCATCAGTCCATCCCTCCATCCCTCCATCAGTCCATCCTCCATCAGTCCATCCCTCCATCCCTCCATCAGTCCATCCCTCCCATCAGTCCATCCCTCCATCCCTCCATCCAGTCCATCCCTCCATCAGTCCATCCCTCCATCCCTCAATCAGTCCCATCCCTCCATCCCTCCATCAGTCCATCCCTCCATCAGTCCATCCTCCATCCCTCCATCCCTCCATCATCCATCCCTCCATCCTCCATCATCCATCATCCCCCTCCAATCCAGCGTGTAAGAAAGCAGGATGACTGAGAGCTCCGTCTGTGTTTCTAAGGTAGAGGCTGATGATTCATTAGAGCTGCTTTTGGTTCATACTGTAGATACTTATGTTTATATTTCACCAAAGCTGACTGCTTCTTCCACAGGACTCTGACCACTACTCCTCCTCCCCTTTCCTCCTCTCCTCCTTTCTCCATCCTCCTCTCCTTCTCTCCTCCTCTCCCTCCTCTCTCCCTCTCCTCCTCCACCTCCTCTCCTCCTCCTCCTCCCTCCTTCCTCACTCTCCTCCTCTCCTCTCTCCTCCTCTCCTCTCTCCTCCTTC
>CM061144.1:37200590-37220590 GCA_030710495.1 Labroides dimidiatus
TTCCTAACTTTAATCTGGTCTGTTTCCTAACTTTAATCTGGTCTGTTTCCTAACTTTAATCTGGTCTGTTTCCTAACTTTAATCTGGTCTTGTTTCCTAACTTTAATCTGGTCTTGTTTCCTAACTTTAATCTGGTCTTGTTTCCTAACTTTAATCTGGTCTGTTTCCTAACTTTAATCTGGTCTGTTTCCTAACTTTAATCTGGTCTTGTTTCCTAACTTTAATCTGGTCTTGTTTCCTAACTTTAATCTTGTCAGTTTCCTAACTTTAATCTGGTCTGTTTCCTAAATTTAATCTGGTCTGTTTCCTAACTTTAATCTTGTCAGTTTCCTAACTTTAATCTGGTCTTGTTTCCTAACTTTAATCTGGTCTTGTTTCCTATCTTTAATCTGGTCTTGTTTCCTAACTTTAATCTGGTCTGTTCCCAATCTTTAATCTGGTCTTGTTTCCTAACTTTTATCTGGTCTGTTTCCTAACTTTAATCTGGTCTGTTTCCTAACTTTAATCTGGTCTTGTTTCCTAACTTTAATCTTGTCAGTTTCCTAACTTTAATCTGGTCTTGTTTCCTAACTTTAATCTGGTCTTGTTTCCTAACTTTAATCTGGTCTTGTTTCCTAACTTTAATCTGGTTTTGTTTCCTAACTTTAATCTGGTCTTGTTTCCTAACTTTAATCTGGTCTTGTTTCCTAACTTTAATCTGGTTTTGTTTCCTAACTTTAATCTGGTTTTGTTTCCTAACTTTAATCTGGTCTTGTTTCCTAACTTTAATCTGGTCTTGTTTCCTAACTTTTATCTGGTCTGTTTCCTAACTTTAATCTAGTCTTGTTTCCTAACTTTAATCTGGTCTGTTTCCTAACTTTAATCTGGTCTTGTTTCCTAACTTTAATCTGGTCTTGTTTCCTAACTTTTATCTGGTCTGTTTCCTAACTTTAATCTAGTCTTGTTTCCTAACTTTAATCTGGTCTGTTTCCTAACTTTAATCTGGTCTTGTTTCCTATCTTTAATCTGGTCTTGTTTCCTAACTTTAATCTAGTCTTGTTTCCTAACTTTAATCTGGTCTGTTTCCTAACTTTAATCTGGTCTGTTTCCTAACTTTAATCTGGTCTGTTTCCTAACTTTAATCTGGTCTGTTTCCTAACTTTAATCTGGTCTGTTTCCTAACTTTAATCTGGTTTTGTTTCCTAACTTTAATCTGGTCTTGTTTCCTAACTTTAATCTGGTTTTGTTTCCTAACTTTAATCTGGTTTTGTTTCCTAACTTTAATCTGGTCTTGTTTCCTAACTTTAATCTGGTCTTGTTTCCTAACTTTTATCTGGTCTGTTTCCTAACTTTAATCTAGTCTTGTTTCCTAACTTTAATCTGGTCTGTTTCCTAACTTTAATCTGGTCTTGTTTCCTAACTTTAATCTGGTCTTGTTTCCTAACTTTTATCTGGTCTGTTTCCTAACTTTAATCTAGTCTTGTTTCCTAACTTTAATCTGGTCTGTTTCCTAACTTTAATCTGGTCTTGTTTCCTAACTTTAATCTGGTCTGTTCCTAACTTTAATCTGGTCTTGTTTCCTAACTTTAATCTGGGTTTTTTTTTCTCACTTTCAGGAAGCATAAAGGATAATATGGTTTGATAATCTAACAGCCTTGAAAACAGTTTGCTCCTCCTCGTTTGTCAGACTGTCCCTCCACCCTGACATCGACTCTGAGCTGAGTGTCAGACTGAAGATGCATTTCTGGAACTTTCTCAGGTGGAGCCCCTGAAATGTCAGGACAGAGAATCTGCTGCACTAAATTAGAAGTTTCAGGCTGAGCTTGAACTTTCTCAGAGCTGCTCATGAAACTGTGACAGAGAGAGAGAGAGAGAGAGAGAGAGAGAGAGAGAGAGAGAGAGAGAGAGAGACAGAGAGAGAGAGAGAGGGGGGGGGGGGGGGGTGCTCCAAACTAACAGAGACATTCAGCAGAACGTTTGCCAGCCTTTGTTATCTGGGCTGTTACAGATAAGCTAATGAAGCTAAGCTCCAGAAGCTAACGTTAGCTTAACTAGAGCCCTTTGGACAACAGCTAACAATGATGGACGATCAGCACAGAACAAAAACTGGAACAAAACAGACCAATGAGCTCCAACAAAGAGACATGATGAACAAGGTAACATGACAAGCTGCAGAAACCACATCACACACACGTGTGCAGAGCCACTTCCTGCATCGTCGACATGAAACAGCCGAGTGTGTTGGACAAGGAGAGAGAGAGAGGGAGGAGAGAGAGAGAGAGAGAGAGAGAGAGAGAGAGAGAGAGAGAGAGAGACGCTGACGACACTGAATAAAGATGTGTCTACGGTTTGATTCCTGAACGGGGGGGCTGGTTTCTTTGTTTTAAAGCTCCAGGCGGCCTCGCTCCTCCGCCACCTCACCTGGTGTGGGCTGAAAACACTTTGACTCATCCGCCTGATGAAGCCCCGCGCTCCCTGTCAGCTCCCTGTCAGCTCCCTGTCCTCCTGAGCAGACCCTCAGAGTCTCATATCCAGGTATCAGAGCCGGTTTACAGCTCGGTCTCATTCAGGGGCTCACGTGTCTGTATGAGGCTCTGAGGGTCAGGACACGACGTCTGAGCTGTCAGAGGTCATTATAGAAGATCCTCCAAACACATGAACCACAGAGGAAATAAGAGAGAGAGAGAGACAGAGAGAGAGACAGAGAGAGAGACAGAGACAGACAGACAGAGAGAGAGAGACACACAGAGAGAGAGAGAGAGGGGCTCTGATGAAGCAGCAGTTTCAGAGACCTGTAAATGACTTCAGTGACTGACGTCCAAAAAAAGTCATCCTGCAGTCCCTCGTGTGTCCACCAGAGGCTGGAGACAGACGATGCTCTTCATGTGCAGGTGTTCACCAGGTGATAAAGAGGAAACCTGCAGGAAGGAACGGTGATGAACAATGAAGCAGAATCAGGAGAAATGAAAGCTGAAGCTTTTTGTTTCACATGGTTTCAGTGAAGCGTCAGAAACACTGAGTCCAGCTCTGTGAGAGTCTCCTCTGAAGACCTGATCCCTCTGAAGTCTGAGGAGTCAGATCAGATCCCAGCTGGTCCCTTCCTCTGAGAGAGGAGACACACACTGTGTGTGTGTGTGTGTGTGTGTGTGTGTGTGTGTTTTACTTCACTGACAGACTCTGCAACACCTTACACACACACAGAGAAACACACTACAGTCTTCAACCCTGATGTTATTTTCTCTGTTGCAGTTCTGTTTCTTCCTCACACACACACACACCACACACACACACACACACACACACACACACACACACACACACACACAGACAGAGAGAGAGAGAGAGACTATCTGGCCTCCTGATTTTAACCAGCAGCTTCCTCCCAGTCAGGAAAACAGCTCTGGTCCAAAGAGATGGTGGAATAGAATAGAATAGAATACAATAAGGAACTAATTTCAAATCTGTCTGGTGGTCTGTGGGGTCTGGGTGGTCTTTGGGTTCTGGTGGTCTGTGGGGTCTAGTGGTCTGGTGGTCTGTGGGGTCTGGTGGTCTTTGGGTTCTGGTGGTCTGTGGGGTCTGGTGGTCTGTGGGGTCTGGTGGTCTGGTGGTCTGGTGATTTGTGGGGTCTGGTGGTCTGGTGGTCTGTGGGGTCTGGTGGTCTGTGGGGTCTGGTGGTCTGGTGGTCTGGTGATTTGTGGGGTCTGGTGGTCTGGTGGTCTGTGGGGTCTGGTGGTCTGTGGGGTCTGGTGGTCTATGGGGTCTGGTGGTCTGGTGGTCTGTGGGATCTGGTGGTCTATGGGGTCTGTGGGGTCTGGTGGTCTGTGGGGTCTGTGGGGTCTGGTGGTCTGTGGGGTCTGGTGGTCTGTGGGGTCTGGTGGTCTCTGGGGTCTGGTGGTCTGGTGGTCTGTGGGGTCTGGTGGTCTCTGGGGTCTGGTGGTCTGGTGGTCTGGTGGTCTGTGGGGTCTTTAGAGTCTGGTTGATGAGCTGAAGCAGCTGCAGACTCTCCAGGATGGAGAAAATGACGGTGGGCGTTTGTTGTGGATCGCTCTCTAAATCTGGCTCCTGATGGATCGGACCGTGAGGCTGCAGAAGTGGTTATTTAAGAGAAGCTGTCTCCTGATTGGTCGCTGATATCTGAGACATCCTTGGCGTGGTATAAGAGGCTGCACGGATTGAAAGCTGTGCTCAGGCTCTCTTTGTGGGGGGAGAAGAGATGAAGAGGGGGCTTTGAAATCTGAAAAGCACTTTGTGTCTGTCTGCAGCTGTCGGCCTGATGACGGCTCCATTCATCAGTCAGCTTTCAGCTGACAAGGACGGCTTCATAAACGTTAACCAGCGCGCCAGAGAGCTCTGCCTTCATGCTTCATGTGCTGCCATCCAGTGAAGAGTCAGAGAGAGAGAGAGAGAGAGAGAGAGAGTGAGAGAGAGAGCTCAGGGTCACCATGAACTGAGGTCTGAACTCCAGATTACAGACGAAGACATAAAGTATGTTCTTCATATCACACACAGCGAGCAGACAAAAACAACACCTCAGTTATCAGCTCTGTAGTCCACTCGTCTGACTGACACGTCCATCAGTCTGCATCATATGAGGATTTTAAAAACCGTGTGTACAGTCAGACATCAGAGGGAGTGTTTCCTCAGCATCACGTCTCTTACTGCACCGTGAACTGGAGCCGTTTATTACGTATCGCCCATCAATCAGACCGATCCTGGGATGCAGGAAGCCTCTGCAGCAGCTGACTGTAAAGACATCTGTAAGCTAAGATAAGCTCAGCTGAGTGCTCCCTTTGTCACCACGCTCAGCACTGGACCTGCAGAGTATAAACAGAGCGAGCGTTTTTCATAAACCAGACTCAGACTCTCCAGCTGGACTCTGTGTTCTCTTCCTGTTTCTGCCTCAACATAAGTGGCGAGCCAGCCAGGAGAGTTTACATTTTAATGAGGTCAAAGGCCGGCGTCTGCCCGCTCTGATTGTTCCACTGTGATACACAGGAACACTCTGACGTATGTTAATGCATCAAAGGTCCAAAGAGTCTCAGACTGACCCCGATCCTCAGGAGGGTCATTATATAGAAGAGGTGTGAATGGATAATGAGCGCTGTCCGAGGTGCTGAAACAAATTCTTGTTCATGCAGCATCGCCGTGTTTTGTTTTATGTTACTTCAGTCTTTACCTCCAGTGTTTCAGCTGTGATTTTATTTTGAAACTTTGCCTTTTTACTCTTTCTAAGAAAGACCCTCGTTTTGTTAGAGGTCGTACGTTTGGGTCCTTTTTGGGTCCTTCCTGTCAGTCCGTGTCACTGCAGAGGCTTCATGGGTTTGGACTGGAGCTGCTGCTTGACTTTAACTTAGGGCTGGGCGATATGGCCTAAAATCAATATCACGATATATTGAGCAGTTCACCTCGATAACGATAAATGGATGATAACTACTCCACTGCCCCTGGGGCTGACTTATTTATTTCAATTATTTTGCCACTTTAAAGGACTATAAAACTACACTGTCTGAAAAAAAATAAGGAAACACAAATAAAGTACTTTTAGTTCAGATATTTATTAAACAGCTGATAAACACAGATTTGAAAAAAGAACAATAACTTAAATTTCCTGAAAACAAAGTATTAAAATGCAATCTCTTATAAACAAATTCTTAATATGGATATTACAAAGAGCTTACTCAAAAACGGCCACATTTGAGTTGTCAAGTAATCAGGTTATAACGAGAGAAACAAGCTGCATCCCTTGTGTTTACTGTGTACTGTCAGACTGATATAAGGGTCCATGGTGCGACTGGACCAGAGATCGGTCGTGGCTGCAAAGTGCTTAACATGTCTCAACTCAGCAGCAACCTTTTCTCTCTCTGTTCTGTACATGCTGGGAATCACCGTTTTCCAAAAGATTTTTGGCGGTGGCAGGCTGTATCCTCACGGTTTTCATGCGACGGCTGCCTGGTGGTGGAAGCACTTGTCGCTCGTCTCTTCTCGCTTTCTTAATTTCTTCGAATTGAATCACATGGTTGTACTGCGGGTGGTGGAAGAGGTTGTGTTACCTTGACTCGTCGCAGCTGTCTTTTGGCTCAGTTTACAAGCCGTTCACTCTCTCCTTCGACCGCACCAACTTCCTCAACTTCAGCCGCCGCAGCAGCCGCTGCAACTTTTGAACGGTCCTCCATCTCCCCACCTCTCTTTCTTTTTTTTGTTACAGACTGGATGGGGTGGAGTCGCGTCTCTTACGTAGCTCCCTTAAAGGCACACGAACACATAGCCGACCTACACACAACTAAAACCAACTTTTTTTTTTTCAATACCGAATATACCGACACGGGCAAAATGACGTCGGTTATTCTTATAAATTTCGGTATCGGTAAATTTTCGGTTTATTGCCCAGCCCTACTTTAACTTAAAACTGTGTTTTATTTTGAAATGGGTTTTGTTTCGACTCAGATGTTTACTTCCTGTTGTGGCTAAATCAACAAAGAGCTTGAGTTTTTTTGTTTGTACCTGTGCAGCTCTCTCTCTCTCTCTCTCTCTCTCTCTCTCTCGGTCTATGAAGAACATCCACCAGGACCAACGACCATTAGGGGGGAAGACTGATGGGGTTGGGAACCAGTCAGAGCCCGACAGGTGAGCCTCTCAGAGCTGACACGAGGAACCCAGCAGCACCTGTGAGCTTCTCTCTCTTGAGTTTGCCTCGTGATGCCGTGCAGCACTCTGTGACTCTGTGACTGTGAAAATAAAGTTTATTATCCTTCAGCATCCTGTCCCTGCAGCTCTCAGAGGAACACACCTGTTCCCGCTCAGCTCTGAGGTCTGATTGGAGGACAGGAGCTCATTGTTGGAGCTGTGATCGCTTTATGAGGATAAACAGTCCTGAAGAAACAAATCCGTCCTGATTAATGCAAAAACCCAGATCAGTTTCAACCAACTCATTTATCTGCAGAGCCGAGCGAAGGACACAGACAAAAGAGGAGTCACCTGAGGGCTGAGCTGTGAGCGAGAGCAGACAAAAGAGACTCAGGTGGACGAAATCAGGTCAACGAAGGGAGAGAGAGAGAGAGAGAGAGAGAGAGAGACAGAGAGAGAGAGACAGAGAGAGAGAGAGAGAGAGAGGTGAGGAAGAGATGACAGGCGTCACATCTCCATATCAGATATTATTATTCTCTGAGGTCTTTGTGTTTGCTGCAGATTCACTGAAAACATGAATCCTGTCACACACACACTGTGTGTGTGTGTGTGTGTGAGAGAGAGAGAGAGAGAGCGAGGCAGGCTGACAGTGTGCTCTGGGAAATCATACACATTTATGAAGTGAATCCAGAAAGAGCAGAAAAAGCAGCGGTTTTCATCTGTTGCGGAGCTGGAGAGTAAAGATGTGTTGTTAATGAAGCAGCTAAAGTCTGCTGATGCCTTCAGGTGATGAACGACGTTCAGTCATTCAGTGAACGACTCAGAATAAGGATCATTAAATCAGTCACGTCACCGAGCAGGTCAGGAGGAAACCAAACGCAGCGTTCCCGGATCGTTCATAATTCATGCATCAGAGACAAACACTCAGAATCATAAGATTTCAATCAGCTCTGAATAAAAATGAAGTGTAATCACAGCTATGAATCATGGGTAATGCAGTCTTCAGTGTGGAACAAACACAAACAGCAGGCTGTCAGAGAGACACCTTCACACTCACCTGAGAGCCGCCACCGTCAGGCTGCACGCTTCATTTAAGACACGCCCACTGTGTTATCTCCTTCACACACACACACACACACACACACACACACACACACACACACACACACACACACACGCCTCCTGTGAGACGATGTGATGGGAATAAATGACGACCAGACAAACACCTGTGTGTGTGTGTGTGTGTGTGTGTGTGTGTGTGTGTGTGTGTGTGTGTGTGTGTGACTTCAGCTCTGTCTCGGGGAACGTGATCCCGTCTTTCTGGATCACGTTCACCAGCACTGAAGCAGCTCCACCTGTCAGTGAATCAGGTGGAGACGCTCACACACTCACCTGGACTCACTGCTCTCTCTCTCTCTCTCTCTCTCTCTCTCTCTCTCTCTCTCTCTTCTCCGGATGATGCTGCACATCTGAATATTAAAGTACACCAACAGCAGCAGCTGAAAACTTTGGGTCACACACACACACACACACACACAGAGAGAGAGAGAGAGAGAGAGAGCAATGACTGGTTTGGACTGGAAAAAGAAGTATCCTTGTTCACTTTGTCACCATGGAAACAAGATGTGTATTTTAAGTGTGTACCATACTAACAGCAGCTTTGTGTGTGTGTGTGTGTGTGTGTGTGTGTGTGTGTGTGTGTGTGTGTGTGTGTGTGTGTTTCCCTGTCTGCCTGCCGGTCTCAGTCCCCGTCTCTGAGCTCCGATGACTCGGCCTGTGTGCGTGTGTGTGTGTGTGTGTGTGTGTGTGTGTGTGTGTGTGTGTGTGTGTGTGTGTGTGTGTGTGTGTGTGTGTGTGTGTGTGTGTGTGGTGGAGATAATGAGCTCTCACACTTCGTCCAACACCTGGAGGAGACGACACCTGACACCTCTGAGGGGGAAACAGGTGGAGTTAAAAAAAAGGACCTGATGTAGAGAACCTGAGTGTGTGAGTGTGTGTGTGTTCACACACACACACACCTGTTTCTGTCTGAGCTGATCAACAACACAAACACTCACTTCAGCCTGCAGTTCCCTGAGTGTCCACCAGAGTCCGGTCCAGAGCAGGGCAGTTTGGATTGGTTAGTGTTTTCACCAATCAGTGATGTCACAGGTTCTGAGGGCGCTACGCTAACCGAGGACTCTTTGCTTCACTTGGTTTCAGTCTGATGCTAATGATGCTAAACTAGCTCATTGGCAGCTAATGAATGAGCCACATGCGCAGACTGATTACCCATGATGCCTCAGAGTTTGCTCACCCTGTGGGCGAGCTAGCGGCGTCTTGTAATCGTCCTTTCAGCTGAGGTCCTGAGGGGATCTCTGATGATTGGACGATGTTTCTGTCTCACTCTGCTGAGCGTCTCTGCCTCCATGAAGAGGACCACTGAGACCCTGTGCTCATGGTGTTGGCATGACGACCAATTAGCTCTGATTTCTACTCTCAGCTGTCAGATCCACTCACTGCTCAGGGAACGAGCAGCTCGGTGTGGGAGATAAACCAGGAGCAGCTCCTCACAGGAAGTGACCTCTGCCCGCCGTCTGTCACGCTCCGTCACCCCGTTATCTCTGATCAGGTCTTTAACCTCTGCAGACTCGTCTTCAATTACTGGTCCAAGCAGCCGTCCCAGCATGCACTGGGTGAGAGGCAGTCATGAGGTCCTCTCGGCGCTGTAACACCTCGCTAATATCTCTCTAATAAGAGCGCTCATCGCTGAGCTCCAGCTCGTCTGCAGCCTGACGGCGCCTCAGCGGGCAGCCTCATCACAGCCTCTGCTCCTCACAGAGACGTCTGCGCCGCTCCAGGAGGCGTTTCCTCCTTATGACCACATCATGGAGGAATAACAGAGGAGACGGCGAGGAGACGGCGAGCAGACAGCGAGCAGACGGCGAGCAGACGGCGAGCAGACGGCCAGCAGACGGCGAGCAGACGGCCAGCAGACCGCCAGCAGACGGCAAGCAGAAATCACATCACTCACTCAGGACTGAACTCCAACAGTCGAATGTTTGCTGACGATGGAGAACAAACTGATGACGTCTGCAGACACTGCAGGCATCTTCATCAGTGTGGAGCGCTGTTAGGGCTCCCCCTAGTGTCCGTTTGGCTGTTCTTGTTTTTACATGATGTTACCTGAGAGAAAACACTGAACACCTTTTACACACTTTATCTGGACGGAGATCCAGACATCCATATTTAACTGTATCAACCTAACTTTGAGTTAGGATGAGGGGAAGAGGCGGGGCTTAAGCCTCTTGGCTCACAGCCACAGGGCCCCCACCTGTCAGTCAAACAGGTTCCTTTTTTAAAGGCTGTTTGTGGTTTCTGATGGTTCTGCACAGACTCTAGTGGACACTCAGGGAACTGCAGCTTATTTTAAAACTTCAGCTTCAAGCCTTCAGATCCTGTTTGTTTTTGTTGACTTGAGTGTCAGCAGATTGAACCCTGCCTTCAAAATAAAAGCCCAACCCTGAGCCCAGTAGTAACAATAAGAGTTAACACAAAAGAAGGAGAAAATCAAGCTGTGAAGTGAAGAGACCAGGTTGAGGCTGTCAGGAGGATTTCTGAGTCGGAGCAAAGTGAGTATTTTCAGAAACTCTGTTTGAAGCTGAGTCATGTTAGAAATCTGTCTGTGAGGAGGGTAAAACTCAGGGTGAGTGTTTTTCCTCTCATTCACTCGTCACATGCAGGTTTTTGTTTGTGCAGCACGAAGCTGCCGGCAGCTGCCGGCAGCTGCTTTCATAACCTGCCAGCAGAAAGTAAATGAACTTTCAGCGCTGAATAATGGTTCCTCCAACACGCTGCTTTCTAAAGAGGCGGTTTGAAAGCTGCTTGTTGAAAATGAGTCGTGAAGTAGTGAGAGAGAGAGGACGAGGGAAAGGTAAGATCTGCATCTGTTCCCCGTCCTCACAGGGTTCACCTCTCCATCGATCCTCTCTGGTCCTCTGAGCGTCAAACTCCGGGCCTCTGCACTCCTGTCGATATTTGTTTTCAGCTTACACGCCGTGGCCTTTCGCTGGACGGGACAAGAAATCACAATTTAATTATTTATAGAGTCGGAGAGCGAGAGATGGAGAAAATCCAATGAATGTGAGATGAGTGTGGACTCAGTCTGCAGCCTGGATCAGAGCTAACTGTTCCTGCTGTCAGAGCAGAGGTGGAGGCTGCAGACGGAGGCTGTCTGTGTCCTGACACCCCCCCCCCCCCCCCCCCCCCCCCCACACACACACACACACACACACAGGGCCTCACCTATCAGCAGAAGGTGGTGCTCTCTCTCTCCCTCTCTCTCTCTCCAGTGGAGACTTTTTAGATGACGAGACCAAACTGCAAATTACAGCCTCATTTTCATCCACGCACGATGAAGGAGAGCGCTCTGAAATCCACAGAGGCCTCCTCGAGAGAGAGAGAGAGAGAGAGAGGGGGGGGGGGGGGGGGGGGGGGGGGGGGGGCAAAGAGTCACGTGACCTGAAGGGCAGAAAATTCCCTCCAGGACTTAGACGTAGCCGTGGTAAAGTTTAATGCTTTACTAACTGGGATTGGCTTTGGTTGGAGACATATTGTAATGACTGACTTCAGCCACCAGGTGGTGCCAAAGATCCATCTGTTCAGAGTCAAACCATGGACTTCAATCAATCAATCTTGACTTGTGGTCATCCTGATGTGCTTGAGGTGCAAACAGTAAAGTAAACGGCAAACACGAGCAGTTTGCTCGTGTTTTGTGGTGCTGTGAGCTGTTAGCATCTCCTCAGTCTGCTGCACAGAGCTCTCATCTGTCCACATGTCTGTCCACACGTCTGTCTACATGTCTGTCCGCATGTCTGTCCACATGTCCGTCCACATGTCTGTCTGTATGTCTGTCCACACGTCTGACTACATGTCTGTCTGTATGTCTGTCCACACGTCTGACTACATGTCTGTCTGTATGTCTGTCCACACGTCTGACTACATGTCTGTCTGTATGTCTGTCCACACGTCTGACTACATGTCTGTCTGTATGTCTGTCCACACGTCTGACTACATGTCTGTCTGTATGTCTGTCCACACGTCTGTCCACATGTGTCTTAAAGCTCACGTCTGTCCACGTGTCTGTCCACGTGTCTTAAAGCTCTCTGTTTTTCCTCAGTCTTGATCTTTTTTTTTCATTGTCCCGTCTTTTACCTCTTTTTTTTTAAGCTCTGTGAGGACACCGCTCTGATTCTGACCCACAGGGATAAACCCTGGCGCATGTCGTCTGCGTGCTCTCTCATCATCAGTTTCACGGGCTGCGTGTTCAGTCCGGCTCATATCAGGACCTCCAGACGGCTGAAGTCACAGACCGAGGAGTTTCCTGGATCCCCACCCCATTGATGATCCTCTCCTGGTCCACGCTGGGCTCTAGAACCTCAGACCTGTTGACTCCTGGTCTGTCTCTGCTCATTATGTCGGTTTGTTGTTGTAGTTCTGATGAAAACCATCTGGTTGGACACGCTTTGTTTTATTTTGAAAGTCACTGGCTGTTTTCAGGTGGTCTCTGTGCATGACTTCCTGTCCCACTCCATCTGCTGTTTATAGATCGACATGTCACAGCTCTGTCATTAACAGGAGGCCTGTGTCTCTGATCCAGAGGACCCTGACCTCCTGAAACCATCAGCTCTGGTGACGGAGCAGCGCTTGTCTCTCCCGTCTTTCTCCTGCTGTTTGCAGTCCTCTAAATAAGACCTGAGAACGACCTTTGACCCGAGAACTTTGACCCTGAGGAGGTTTCAGATTCAGCGGACGTCTCATTAAAGATGAAACTGTGATTCAGCGCTCTCTCTCTCTCTCTCTCTTCCTCTTTATTTCGATCCTTCTCACCACATGAGGACCTTTCCCCTCACACCTGATGAGTCAGCTCTTTTTTCTGTCGGCTCACACAGTTTGGACTCATGTGATCCGTGCAGGACCTCATGCTGTTTTCAAACCTCCTGGTCATGCTGACTGTCTGAACTCTGTCCCTGCTGAGGCTGGAAGCAGACTCGTGGTGGTGACTCTGCTTTATGTGACCTCTGAGGTCATGACTGACAGGATCATCTCTTTACTTTATATGTGACCATCAGACCGTCAGACCCTCAGACCATCAGAACATCAGAACATCAGACCGTCAGACCATCAGAACATCAGAACATCAGACCGTCAGACCGTCAGACCGTCAGACCATCAGAACATCAGAACATCAGACCATCAGACCGTCAGACCATCAGACCATCAGAACATCAGAACATCAGACCGTCAGACCATCAGAACATCAGAACATCAGACCGTCAGACCATCAGACCATCAGAACATCAGAACATCAGAACATCAGACCATCAGACCGTCAGACCATCAGACCATCAGAACATCAGAACATCAGACCGTCAGACCATCAGAACATCAGAACATCAGACCATCAGACCGTCAGACCATCAGACCATCAGAACATCAGAACATCAGACCGTCAGACCATCAGAACATCAGAACATCAGACCGTCAGACCGTCAGACCGTCAGACCATCAGAACATCAGAACATCAGAACATCAGACCGTCAGACCGTCAGACCGTCAGACCATCAGAACATCAGAACATCAGACCATCAGACCGTCAGACCATCAGACCATCAGAACATCAGAACATCAGACTGTCAGACCCTCAGACCGTCAGAGTGTCAGAGTGTCAGACTCTCTGAATTTGTTCTCCTGAATGTTTCTGCTTCACTGAGGGATTAAAAGTTTCCTTTGTGTGTAAAGATAATCTTACACTTCCTAATCTGAATAAATGATTTAATCCTGAGGGAAATGACCCGTAACAAAGCTGCAGACTAATCTCCCTGAAGGGAGTTATGAAAGCTTCATGAATCATCTGGAGGAAGTGTTTGATTCTGACTGGCTGTAAAAACAGAAGAAGTGATGCAGCTCTGTCATCACCATCAGATTCCACTGCAGCAGCAGCAGCAGCAGCAGCCTGCTGGGAGCACGTGACTGAGCTGAGGTCCTGACCCAGTCACACACCTGCACCACACACACATCCACACCATGTTAGAGCTGTCAGTGACAGAGGGCCTCCTGAGCAGCTGCTGCATTAACACTCATTGAACTGATCTGGAGTCCATGCTGTTCAGTCCGGCACTGATGAGAGCTGTTTATGGGAGGAGGACGCCCCTCTCTGGTCAGTCAGCGTCATTACAGACCTTCAGTCTCATTTCGTTTCAAACCTCGTGATGTTTGTGGTCTGAAGTTTATACCTGGTCAGCGCGTGTCCCGGTACTTTGACCCTAAAGATGCTGGATCAGGTCGGAGCGGGTTTCTGTGAGTGCTCGCGCTGCTTTCTTCCTCTTCAGGCCTTCTATACATCACGTGCTTGTTGTGGTTTTAAAAAAAGGACGTGACGTCATGACGCAGCGGCTTCCGTCTCACGTGACGGCAGTCAGCTGACAGCAGTGTCTTTAACGGCACTAACCCTCGGTGAGCTGCTCAGTCATTGTTGTGTTCTGGACCCAGAGAGGACAGCATGAGGACTTCATTCCTGGTGGTCTTCGCGGGCTTGGCCCTCATGGGAGACGCCATTATCCGGTGAGTGACGGAGAAACTTTTTTAACGTGACGTTACTGTCAGTAAAGTGAGCTCTGATTGGTCTGTGAAGAGGCGCCAGTTAGCGTTACACAACCTGAAGTGTGTCAGACAGCAGCAGACAAAGAGTGTGTGAGCACAGTGAACCTTCACACACCACAAACAGCAGCTTCAGACCGGACTGAGCTGCGTGTGTGTGTCCGCAGGGATCAACCTCCGCGGGTCTGGATCTTCAGTCCGTCCGGAACACGTCGGTCCTGGGACAGGCTGTCCCCTCTGGTGTCCACAGACCGGCTCTTAATTATTATTATTATTATTATTATTATTATTATTATTATTATTATTATTATTATTATTATTATTATTATTACTCAGTCTATATTCACGGTTTAACTCCTGTATCGGCATCAACAAACCGAAGTTAGTCCCGACCGTAGACCCACAGCCGGTCCATTACTGCTGATATCAGACCTCTGTATCACTCCGCCTCATACACCTGTTGTGTATCACTCCGCCTCAGCCAGCTGTAAACAGGCTGTAACGGTTAATAATCTAGTTCCTGTGATTCATTCAGGACTCTGATTGTACTCCTAAGAGTTAATGAAATCCACCTGATCATGTGACCAGGTGTTTGTAGGGCATCTGAAGCTGTTTGCGTTCAGTCATGCTAACATAGTGTTCCTCTACCTGTTCTACCAGATTACATGTTAGAGAGGTGTTTGTGTCTGAAGCTCTGAGGCTTCTTCTTCTTCACTGCATGTTTCAGATGAAACACATCATGAGTGAACGTGGTCCTGTGTGCAGTCTGTCATCATGTTTCACTCATGTTCAGCACTTCATGTACTGGATCAGTTTGTGCTGTCGTTTCACTTGTACAGCAACTTATTCATCTGTGACATCATCAGCGTCCACCTCTTTTCACTCGTCTGTCCAGCAGCTCTCATTTATTCATTTTGTTATTCGAGGCTTTTTTTTCTGCATCCAACTCGGACACTTTAAAATAATAATAATCTTTATAAAAACAGATAAAATAGAATAAAATTCAGTGAAATAATGAAGCCTGATCGATGGGAATGAGCTCAAAAAGTAAAACCAGAGGGAACACGGAGGAGAAAGAAGAAAGATAAAAAAAACAACATGCATAAAAAAGTTTATATGATCATAACAGTAAAAGGCAAAAGTTAAAATAGCAAGAATAATGTTGTTTATTAAAGTGAACATCTGCTGTTTAAAGGAAACAACATGTTTCTGAATGATCAGACCAAGAAGAAGTGGGCCGGGAATCCATCCCTGAGGTACGCCTCACAGGAGATTCAGAAACAGATGAGCTGGAACTTCCTGAGACACATGAGAAGTTTCTATTGGACGGCTGTGAGAGGAGGCTGTTCCTTTAAGGCAGACCTCAGTTTGAAGGTGGTTGAGTTCAGAGGAGAGCTGGTCCTGAACCATGACAGGCTCTAAACCTCGGCCCTGCTTGGCCCTGGTCTCACAGCTGGACTCACTGTGTGTGTGTGCAGCAGGTGTCTGTGTCACAGCTTCTGTATTTTGCAGCTCTGTGTGTAGATAAGGATGAAGAATGAGGGTCAAATCTTATCAGCACGGCCTCCAGTCATGTGTGTGTTACTTCATTTTGAATCATTCTCTGATAAACAGACGTCTGTGCTGATTCAGAGGTCTCTAAAGAACCTCCTGACTCACTCTGTTTCCCTCCAGAATCCCCTTAAAGAAGTTTCGCTCCATCAGACGCGAGCTGACCGACTCGGGGAGGAGCGTGGAGGAGCTGGTGGCGGACAAACACTCCCTGAAGTACAACTTTGGCTTCCCCTCCAGTAACGGACCCACTCCAGAAACCCTGAAGAACTACCTGGACGTAAGCAGGGCGCTCTGAAGCCACTGACCTGGGACCTCTCAGGGCTTTGCGTTCACTAATGCACCTCTGAGAGGCTGAACAAAGGGGCTCTGTGTGTGTGTGTGTGTGTGTGTGTGTGTGTGTGTGTGTGTGTGTGTGTGTGTGTGTGTGTGTGTGTGTGTGTGTGTGACCTGCTCTCAGACTCTCAGACAGGAGCAGAGACGCCGATTCACCCTGAGCTCCTTCTCAGAGTCACAGCCTCAGTCCACCTGCTCAGAGCCTCCCTGATCAGCTCACACACACACACACACACACACACGGTGTGTTTTCAGGACTCAGGACGGCCCGGGTCTTAATCCAGTGAGAGTTAGAGCACAAATAAAAACAAACTCATGTTCTCACGTTCAGGTGAAATGAAGCGTCAGAGTAAGAGAGGGATTATTGACTCTGTTTGACTTTAACCTGTCAGATTATCAGACTGGTTAAAGTCTGATAATCTGACTTTAACCAGTCAGATTATCAGAGTCAAGACTTCACATCAGTCACAGAGTAAAAATTACACGAGTCTGAGTCTGAGTCTTTTGGGCTGTCATATGTGAGCTCTGATGATGTAATCGACCACATGACCCAGACGTGAGGTCCATCACGACTTAAGAAGGAGCAACAGTTCACTCCTGAGGCCACGCCTCTCCACGCCAGCTCCCACCAAACACAAGAACGAGACGAGAGGCCTGTTTGGGTGGAGCTCCCCCTGCTGGGGTTAGAGTCCCTCCCAGACTAGAGGGGGAGGAGCTTTATGTGTTAGCTCTATGTGTTAGCTTTATGTGTTAGCTTCATGTGTTAGCTTCATGTATTAGCTTTATGTGTTAGCTTCATGTGTAATCTTCATGTGTCAGCTTCATGTGTTAGCTTCATGTGTTAGCTTCATGTGTTAGCTTCATGTGTTAGCTTTATGTGTTAGCTTATTTCGACACCTGAGAACAGGAGCTGAAACACTGAAGGTGTTGGTTTCTACTGATGTGGACTCTTTAAAGGAGGATTCCTGGACCATCAGGAGCTGGATCTGCTCCTCCCGTCTGAAACAAACAGACCTGAAGCTCACCATCAGGGCTTTCACACTGGCACCGTTCTGGTTCTGGAACTGGTTTCCGTTCTGGATTCCAGAACCGGAGCCGTGGCGGTGTGAAGCCCTCAGAGCGTGTGACGGATGAATCCAGGTCACTTCAGTGGATGAATACATGAAGACCTCAAACCGTCTGGAGCGCACACAGGAAACCAGAGAGCGGCTCTGCTCAGAAACAGGAAGTGGTCTGAACGACCTGATGACATCTGAAGTTAGCTCAGAGCCGCTCACACGCAGAGGAAGTTTCCTCATGCGTGTGGAGACCTGACCAGCCTCCACCCTGCTGACACAGATCCTCATCAGGACCCGGTTTACCTGCTCCATCAGACCAGATCAGATCCAGAGTGCCCCACATGAGAGGAACCCCTGTGAGGGTCAGATCCAGGCTCTGAGACCCAGAGTCAGCGGTTTCAGGACACACGGTCTGAAAGGTTGAGCTCGATGATGAACTTTGATAAAAACTCTGAAACGGGTTCAGGATGAACTGCTGAGAACTTCAGTGATCCCGTCCTCAGGGACACTGGGCCAGGACCAGCAGTCAGATCCTGTAACGGGGTCCAGAGAGACCAACAGGCTGACTGAGAGAATAAAGGATCATTCCGTGTAGAAATCAGGCTCAGAGGGCTTTGAAAGCAGAGTTCAGCTCAGTTTCTGTGCCCGCGGAGCGCCGGCTTCTCCGTACGCGGATCATGATAATCTGATTTCCTGAAACATGAGCTCAGCCTCAGAGTTATGTGCGTTAATCCAAACAGGCTTTCATAATCTCTGTTTATATGGATTATCTCTCAGACATCCTGTTCCTTCTCAGGCCCAGTATTACGGAGAGATCGGCCTCGGGACGCCCCCCCAGCCCTTCACCGTGGTGTTCGACACCGGCTCCTCCAACCTGTGGGTGCCCTCCGTGCACTGCTCGATCATGGACATCGCCTGCTGTGAGTCTGAGGGGTCCCAGGGGGGTCCAGGGGTCCAGGGGTCCAGGGGTCCAGGGGTCCAGGGGTCCAGGGGGGTGGGGGGGTCTGTAGTTCAGGTTTAAGTTCCACCTGTTGTTCTCCTCTCAGTGCTGCACCACAAATACAACTCCGCCAAGTCCAGCTCCTACGTGAAGAACGGGACCGCCTTCGCCATCCAGTACGGGACAGGAAGTCTGTCGGGTTACCTGAGCCAGGACACCTGCACGGTAAGACCGCCTCATCACTTTAAACCTGGCTCCACCTGAGAGCTCACCAGATGACGGTCCAGACCCTTTTAACCTGTGGGGGTACAGAGAAGGTCGTGATCCAGGAGAAACAGGAAACGGGAGCTGTGTGTTGCCATGGTTTCACAGCTAATGACGCATCAGCAAAACACCAACACATCCCCCTCTCCTCCCCTCCCGTCTCCATCCCTCCCCCCCGTCTTCTTCCCTGCAGATCGGAAACCTGGCGGTGGAGAAGCAGCTCTTCGGGGAGGCCATCAAGCAGCCCGGCGTGGCGTTCATCGCTGCTAAGTTTGACGGGATCCTCGGCATGGCGTATCCCCGGATCTCTGTGGACGGGGTCGCTCCAGTTTTTGACAACATCATGAGCCAGAAGAAGGTGGAGGAGAACGTCTTCTCCTTCTACCTGAACAGGTGAGGTCTCCTCCCTCCTCTGGTGCCCCCCCCCCTCCTGATATTTGCTGACTGAAGTTCTGGTCTGGTCTCTTCAGGAACCCGGACACTGAGCCCGGCGGTGAGCTGCTGCTGGGAGGAACTGATCCCAAATACTACACCGGAGACTTCTCCTACGTCAACATCACCCGCAAGGCCTACTGGCAGATCCACATGGACGGGTCAGTGCTGCAGGGTTACCAAGACCAAGGCAGAGGGTCTGAAGGGCGGGGTCCAGATCAGGGAGGAGCAGGGTCCAGGTCAGGGAGGAGCAGGGTCCAGGTCAGACAGGAGCAGGGTCCAGGTCTTAGAAGAGCAGGGTCCAGGTCAGGGAGGAGCAGGGTCCAGGTCTTAGAGGGGCAGGGTCCAGGTCAGACAGGAGCAGGGTCCAGGTCTTAGAGGAGCAGGGTCCAGGTCAGGGAGGAGCAGGGTCCAGGTCAGAGAGGAGCAGGGTCCAGGTCTTAGAGGAGCAGGGTCCAGGTCTTAGAGGAGCAGGGTCCAGGTCAGGGAGGAGCAGGGTCCAGGTCAGGGAGGAGCAGGGTCCAGGTCAGGGAGGAGCAGGGTCCAGGTCAGGGAGGAGCAGGGTCCAGGTCAGGGAGGAGCAGGGTCCAGGTCTTAGAGGAGCAGGGTCCAGGTCAGGGAGGAGCAGGGTCCAGGTCCTAGAGGAGAAGGGTCCAGGTCAGGGAGGAGCAGGGTCCAGGTCTTAGAGGAGCAGGGTCCAGGTCTTAGAGGAGCAGGGTCCAGGTCAGGGAGGAGCAGGGTCCAGGTCAGGGAGGAGCAGGGTCCAGGTCTTAGAGGAGCAGGGTCCAGGTCTTAGAGGAGCAGGGTCCAGGTCAGGGAGGAGCAGGGTCCAGGTCAGAGAGGAGCAGGGTCCAGGTCTTAGAGGAGCAGGGTCCAGGTCTTAGAGGAGCAGGGTCCAGGTCTTAGAGGAGCAGGGTCAAGGTCTTAGAGGAGCAGGGTCCAGGTCTTAGAGGAGCAGGGTCCAGGTCTTAGAGGAGCAGGGTCCAGGTCTTAGAGGAGCAGGGTCCAGGTCTTAGAGGAGCAGGGTCCAGGTCTTAGAGGAGCAGGGTCCAGGTCTTAGAGGAGCAGGGTCCAGGTCTTAGAGGAGCAGGGTCCAGGTCTTAGAGGAGCAGGGTCCATCTACTGATCATTGCTGGAACAACACACAGATCATGCACAACACCAAAGAAACCAACACA
>CM061144.1:37225590-37253090 GCA_030710495.1 Labroides dimidiatus
GGCGTCTCCTCCTCCACGCGGCCGATGGAGTCGGGGATGATCTCCACCTCGATGTCGGAGGAGTCCTCGCTCTCTTTGAACCACACGCTCTTCTGTCCCTCCCTCCGCCGTGGCTTGTTGAGGATGGACCTGTTTGTGTGGTCGTCCCCATCCCCCTGGCCCCTTCTGGACGCCCTCGCTGACGGGCTGCCTGCAGGGACGTGGTTGTTGTAGACGCCGCAGGAGGAGCAGTGGCGGCTCCGTCGCTCCAGTGGGATGATGCGGCCTCGGGGCGTGGGGAAGGTGCTTCTACGAGGGACGACGTGGTTCAAGCGTCTTGCTCCCCCGCGGCCAGCGTCCCCCTCAGTGGAGAAGCCGTCATTGGTGTACTGCAGAGAGTCTCTGTGACCGGAGCGTGGCGTCTCCGACTTAAAGCAAGGGCCCAGACACTGCAGGACGAGTCAGAGACAGAGGGTCAGAGACAGAGGGTCAGAGACAGAGGGTCAGAGACAGAGGGTCAGAGACAGAGCGTCAGAGACAAGGGGTCAGAGACAGAGGGTCAGAGACAGAGCGTCAGAGACAGAGGGTCAGAGACAGAGGGTCAGAGACAGAGGGTCAGAGACAGAGGGTCAGAGACAGAGGGTCAGAGACAGAGGGCAAGAGACAGATGGTCAGAGACAGATGGTCAGAGACAGAGGGTCAGACACAGAGCGTCAGAGACAGAGCGTCAGAGAAAGAGGGTCAGAGACAGAGCATCAGAGACAGAGGGTCAGAGACTGAGGGTCAGAGACTGAGGGTCAGAGACAGAGGGTCAGAGACAGAGGGTCAGAGACTGAGGGTCAGAGACAGAGGGTCAGAGACAGAGGGTCACAGACAGAGGGTCAGAGACAGATGGTCAGAGACAGATGGTCAGAGACAGAGGGTCAGAGACAGAGGGTCAGAGACAGAGGGTCAGACACAGAGCGTCAGAGACAGAGGGTCAGAGACAGAGGGTCAGACACAGAGTGTCAGAGACAGAGGGTCAGAGACAGAGGGTCAGAGACAGAGGGTCAGAGACAGAGGGTCAGAGACAGAGCGTCAGAGACAAGGGGTCAGAGACAGAGGGTCAGAGACAGAGCGTCAGAGACAGAGGGTCAGAGACAGAGGGTCAGAGACAGAGGGTCAGAGACAGAGGGTCAGAGACAGAGGGTCAGAGACAGAGGGCAAGAGACAGATGGTCAGAGACAGATGGTCAGAGACAGAGGGTCAGACACAGAGCGTCAGAGACAGAGCGTCAGAGAAAGAGGGTCAGAGACAGAGCATCAGAGACAGAGGGTCAGAGACTGAGGGTCAGAGACTGAGGGTCAGAGACAGAGGGTCAGAGACAGAGGGTCAGAGACTGAGGGTCAGAGACAGAGGGTCAGAGACAGAGGGTCACAGACAGAGGGTCAGAGACAGATGGTCAGAGACAGATGGTCAGAGACAGAGGGTCAGAGACAGAGGGTCAGAGACAGAGGGTCAGACACAGAGCGTCAGAGACAGAGGGTCAGAGACAGAGGGTCAGACACAGAGTGTCAGAGACAGAGGGTCAGAGACAGAGGGTCAGAGACAGAGGGTCAGAGACAGAGCGTCAGAGACAAGGGGTCAGAGACAGAGGGTCAGAGACAGAGCGTCAGAGACAGAGGGTCAGAGACAGAGGGTCAGAGACAGAGGGTCAGAGACAGAGGGCAAGAGACAGATGGTCAGAGACAGATGGTCAGAGACAGAGGGTCAGACACAGAGCGTCAGAGACAGAGCGTCAGAGAAAGAGGGTCAGAGACAGAGCATCAGAGACAGAGGGTCAGAGACTGAGGGTCAGAGACTGAGGGTCAGAGACAGAGGGTCAGAGACAGAGGGTCAGAGACTGAGGGTCAGAGACAGAGGGTCAGAGACTGAGGGTCAGAGAAAGAGGGTCAGAGACAGAGGGTCAGAGACAGAGGGTCAGAGATAGAGGGTCAGAGACAGAGGGTCAGAGACAGAGGGTCAGAGAAAGAGGGTCAGAGACAGAGGGTCAGAGACAGATGGTCAGAGACAGAGGGTCAAAGATTTAACAGGAAGAGTATCTGACCTCACAGATTTTGTCCACGCTGCTGTTCCCCTTGAACAGGCGGGAAATCAGGAAGCCAATCACGATGAGGCAGAGGACCAGCAGAGCAGCCATGATCAGACCAAGGAGCGCCATGTCACCTGGCCGGTACCCGATGTTGGAGTCAGACGGGATCGCCACGGCTGGAGGACGACAGATGAGAAGCTGAAGTTAATGTGACCAACAGTGAAACAGGAACGCGTCTGAGAGATGTTAACCTTCAGGTCGGGCGATGAAACCGTTCTTACCAGGATCATTTCTTCCACAGACAGAAATCAAACCAACGTTTCTCACTAACAGCAGGGAGGGAGGGGGCGCCAAGGGGCTTTAAAGAGGGAAGGAACTCAAACCACAGGGCCACAAACAGCCAATCATGTCTCGGGTTATATTGATGAATCAGCCCTGTGATTGTCCTGTGATTGGTCAGCTGTGCAGCATCATATTTTTAGGACTTTGTTCATGTTGGGCTTGTTTTGGTACGTTTAGTTTTGTTTGGGAAGGTCAGTGGTTGATTTTTATGTGGTTTCCACACACAACTTTTCTAATCCAGAAACTAAACGTCAGGAGAATAAATCTCCTCTTGACAAAAACCTGCTCTCAGCAGGTCTCTCAAAAATATGGTCTTCAGGACGTTTCTCAGAGGACTTCATCTCAGACAGGAGCTGATCAGCCGTCTGGTTTCTCCAACTTTGGCTCAGGAACAAACAGCCTTTGAATTTGACTCTCTGGATTCTCTGCGTGACCGAGAGTCCAGGTGTGAAACTCACCTGGTATGACCTGCACAGAGAGAGCTGCTGTCCCAAACTCTCCGGTGGTGGAGTCCACGGCTCGGAGCTGCAGTCAGAGAAACAACGTCAGGAAGAAAAGTCAGGAAACATTAACGCCGTTACCTTCATGTCAAACTACAATTTCAGCCACCTGCAGAGCGAAGGACTCCGTCTTCACCACTCGCTTCAGGATCACAAACCCGTCTGACGTGACGTTGACGTAGCTGCTGTACTGGACCTCATACTTCACGTCGGGGTTCAAACCCTGAGGCACAGAAACACCACGAGAAGAAAGAAG
Organism: Labroides dimidiatus; assembly: GCA_030710495.1. NCBI lineage: Eukaryota > Metazoa > Chordata > Actinopteri > Labriformes > Labridae > Labroides > Labroides dimidiatus. The sequence goes on from CM061144.1 coordinate 37,228,739, forward strand.
GATGGAGATGTTTTACAGCTTCAGTGAGCGAGTACGAAGAAAAACACTGACTGAAACTTTGGTTCCTTTCTTCCCTGGTTTCATTTTCCAAAATGTACACAGTGTGCTCTCCCTGCCTCAGCAGAGAGGGGAGCTGTGCTCTCCCTGCCTCAGCAGAAAGGGGAGCTGTGCTCTCCCCGCCTCAGCAGAGAGGGGAGCTGTGCTCTCCCCGCCTCAGCAGAGAGGGAAGCTGTGCTCTCCCCGCCTCAGCAGAGAGGGGAGCTGTGCTCTCCCCGCCTCAGCAGAGAGGGGAGCTGTGCTCTCCCCGCCTCAGCAGAGAGGGGAGCTGTGCTCTCCCTGCCTCAGACTGAAGCATTCCTGGTTTATGTGTGGAGAGCAGAGCTTCCTGCATGTAAACCAAACTTGAACACAGCCTCAGATCAAGACTCTCACCCCGGCAAAGTCCTCGTCCCGTGCTCGGACCCTGAAGGGTCTGTTGGTGCTCCGGTCCCGGAGGATCATGCTCTCAGGGACTGAGTTACTGTAGATGAATCCCTCATATCTCTCCTTCTCAAAGCGAGGAGGGTTCCTGCTCTTCTTCATCACCTCGATGGTCACCTGCGTCACCGCAAACTGGTCCCTGTTGGTCACCTGAGACGCCTGAAGGACCAGATTCACAACATTTAGACTCTTAGTCTTTCAGACCTTTTCTCAGATCCTAACCAGCTTCATTTGTTTCCCACACGCAGACGACATGAGGGGAACTTACCAGAACTGTGAGAGTTATCGGCCCCACGATGTCGGCAGCTTTAGTCATGGTGATGTTTCCTGTTTCTTCATCAATCTGGAAAATCGTCCCTTCATTTCCTGAAGACAAACAGAAACACTGTCAGCCAATCACAGAGAGGATAACAGGCACATAAAAGCCTCCTCCAGGAGGGACACAGTGTTTGAGGCTTCAGTTACTCTGATGTCACAGTTTGAGTGAATCTCGTGTTGATCTCGCTGAAATCTCATGAGACGTCTTGAACAAGTCTTGCTCTCATGATTTGTAACACGTTAATGATGACGTCCAACATGAACTCCAGCTCTGTGTCTTTGTCATTAAAAGTGAGGAGCAGTTTGAACCTCTGAGGATCCTGTAGCTGATCTGCTCGCTCCGGTTCTTGTCTCCATCTCTGGCAAACACTGGACCCGGCTCCAGAACCAGCGGCCCCTCCTGTGGACCCAAAGCCATGTCAGTGACACTCAGAGACCTGTTCCTGGTTCCAAGTCCTCTACCATGGGCCTAAAGTTCTGACAGAAATCTAAGCATGAGGTCTGGTCCCAGTCTCACCTCCTTCTCGGTCAGGTTGACCCGTCCTCTGTAGCCCGTGCTCACGCACAGTTTGGCGATTCCTAAAGTCGCCCTCAGACACGGCTGAAACCACGGCGGCCGGTTGTCCACGTCCTTCACCAGCACCGTGATGGATGCCACTGAGGTGAAGAAAGGCTGGTCGGAGGCCGAGCCGTTAAATGTGTCCTGAACAAGGAGAACATGTCAGGGGTCAAAGGTCAGAGTGATCTGCAGAGCTGCAGGTGTACCACTTTAAGAGGTCGTTCATGTACCTGCACGTGCAAAACCAGAGAGATCTTCTGAACCGCGTCGTAGTCCAGGATGCTCTTCACCAGAATCCTTGGAGAGTTGACGTTCTCCAGACGGAAATACTTGTCCTGCTCAACAGACGAAGGCACCACACGAGTTAACGTACAGATATCAGAAAACATCAAAGACAAGTTAAAGATGAGCATCAAATCTCAAAGTCAGACTGAGAACAACATGTCAGTCATGTGCCTGCTGCGTGGCTGTTAGATCGAGTGTTTCCTGTTGATGATCTCAGTCTCTCAGCTCTGATCTCACCGTAGCAGACTCCAGGCGGTAGTAGAGCGGCTCTGAGTCCACATCTGAGGCCTCGATTAGTCCGACGCTGGAGTTCACCGCGGTCAGCTGAAGGAGAAGAAGAGAGTTTATTTCCTCTGGACCTAAGAGATGAGAAACAAAGAGATCTTCATCACCAACACTCACCTCGTTCACCTCCAGGATGAAGTGACTCTGAGCAAAGTTTGGAGGATTATCGTTAACGTTCTCAACCAAGACCTCCACAGACTCATTCACCTGGAGGAGAGAGAGGAACCAGGGACTGAGTACAAACACGTCATCGTCATCATCATCATCATCATCATCACCATCATCATCACCATCATCATCATCATCACCATCATCACCATCATCACCACCATCATCATCATCATCATCACCATCACCATCACCATCATCATCACCATCATCATCATCACCATCATCACCATCACCATCATCATCATCATCATCATCACCATCATCACCATCACCATCACCATCACCATCATCATCATCATCATCACCATCACCATCATCATCACCATCATCATCACCATCATCACCACCATCACCATCATCATCATCATCATCATCATCATCATCACCATCATCACCATCACCATCATCATCATCATCATCATCATCATCATCACCATCATCATCACCATCATCATCATCACCATCATCACCATCACCATCATCATCATCATCATCATCATCATCATCATCATCACCATCATCATCATCATCATCATCATCACCATCACCATCATCATCATCATCATCATCATCATCATCATCATCATCATCATCATCACCATCATCATCACCATCATCATCATCACCATCATCATCATCATCATCATCATCACCATCATCATCACCATCATCATCACCATCATCACCATCACCATCACCATCATCATCATCATCATCATCATCATCATCATCATCACCATCATCATCATCACCATCATCATCATCATCATCATCATCACCATCATCATCACCATCATCATCACCATCACCATCACCATCACCATCATCATCATCATCATCATCACCATCATCATCATCATCATCATCACCATCACCATCATCATCATCACCATCACCATCATCATTCCTACAACATAAAAGGTGTTTGTAAAGGTGTGTTTGTAAAGGTGTGTGTGTGTGTGTGTGTGTGTGTGTGTGTGTGTGTGTGTGTGTGTGTGTGTGTGTGTGTGTGTGTGTGTGTGTGTGACTTACAGAGCTGGATCCCTCTCTGCTGCACTCCACCCAAACCACCAGAGCTGCGCTGTAGAGAGACTGACACAAACACACAACATGTTACCATCACACACACTTCATCAGTTACACCTTACACCATCAGGAAGATCAGTGTGTGTGTGTGTGTGTGTGTGTGTGTTCACCTCGTAGTCCAGTCCCTTCTTCACCATCAGAGCGTTTCCTCTCAGGTAGAACAGGTCTTCAGGGTTCACTGACACCGTCAGCGTCACGTCGCTGATGGAGCTGATCTTCACCACCTGGACGTCCGCCGTGTTGTTCTCAGGAACCGAGACCGGACCGGGAGGAACCGTGCACACTGGGAACAAAGAGAGAGGGAGAGGGAGAGGTTTTACTCTGTGAGGACTTTAGAGATCCACACAGACCATCCTGGTTTGAGGTTCTGGTTCAGCTCAGGCTTCATACCACAGATAAAAACCAGCAGCAGAGCCCCGGATCAGGACTTCCTCAAACACCACCAGCATCAAACCTGTTAGTTTAGCTTAGCATAAAGACTGAAACCAGTAGGAAACTGTTAGCATGGCTCAGTCTGACACATCAACATATCACACCTGGTCTCTTTACCTGGTCTTTACACAGACCCTGTAGGTTGATTCTGAGCCTTAGAGTCCTGAATCCTTCAGATCCAGATCAGACATGGACTCATGGATGTGTGCTGTGGTCTCCAGTCCTGTTTTTGAGCTAAAAACCTCCTTTTTTCTGTCTGTTTTGAAGCTGCGCTGCAGAGCCTGAAGTCTCAGAGTTCAGATCCACTTCTGAAACCTTCTTCTCTTCAAACTTTAAGGGGACCTGGTCTGGACCTCGTCATACTGGACTCAGACATACTGAAGATAACTATCAGGTCTCTGTGTCCTCTTTATTCTGTGCTGCTCACACTGATAGATCCAAACTGATCCGCTGACTCAGACCTGGTCTAAGTCTCTAAAACCAGCTGCTGTTTCCAACCTAAGGGTCAGGAACTGAAAGGGCCCCAGAATCTGATCAGAGGGGCCCCTGAGGTTTCAGGACCAGGTGGAGGGAGAGGATCTCAGGAGCTCGAAATGATGTTTTCATTTCTGCCTCAGTGACTCTGCTCGGCTCCAGAAACCTTCAGATTAACTCATCAGAGAAGTTAATCCCAGATTTTCATCAGGATCACATGAACGCTGGAAAACAACAACAGCAGACATCCTCCTCCTCCTCCTCCTCCTCCTCCTCCTCCTCCTCCTGCACACACACATTCACCTCCTCACACGTCTCTGTACTCACGTCTCTCAGCCCGACAAAGGGAGCACACACTCAGGAAGCAGAGGAAGCAGCTGAGCAGGAGGTGCACAGGTTTGGTCCTCAGGTCTGGGTCCATGTCGGGGTCTCGGAGCAGACTCAGATGAAGTGTGTGAGGAGGATGAGGAGCGCTGGTACCAGCTGGTACTCGCTCACATAAAGAGCCGTCTGTGCTGCAGCAGAGTGGGAGTCGACTACAGGCCCCATGTTTGTGACTTCATCTGAGCCGCTGGAGGAGCCGCTGCCAGCAGAGGACTCCAGCCTCCCACTGGAATACCTGCATCTGCTTAGACCAGCAGCACTGGTGCATCATGGGAGGAGCCCTGCACAGGAATGTTGACAGCTGGAAAAACTTTCTCACAGGATGAAACCATCAGAGTAACTGGACCAGCTCATCATCCCTGCAGGCCTCAGGGCACTGAAGTCCTCCCCAGTCCTCCCCAGTCCTCCCCAGTCCACCTCAGTCCACCTCAGTCCACCTGCTCAGGTCCTGATGGTCACCTGACCTCCTCTCTGCAGCGCCACAGAGTCACCAGCAGGTGACAGAGAGGAGGAGAGACAGACTTAACCTGTCAGACTTTAGTCTCTGCTTCAACACATCAGCTTTAAAAACAGGCTCCGCCCCCTGACAGGTGAAAAACATAACATGACTCACCTGATGATGATGTCACAGCTGGTCAGTCTGTAAACACACCTGCTTTAGAGAGACACAGAGGAAATATGATTCACCTGTTTACAGAAACCATGAGAGGAGTCAACATGTAAACAAGCTTCAGCTAACTGGGAATACAAACAAACAAATCAACAAATAAACAAACATAAACAAATAAATAAACAAACAAATCAACAAACAAACACATAAACACAAACACAAATAAACAAATAAACAAACAAATAAACACAAACACAAATAAACAAACAAATTAACAAACAAATAAACAAACACATAAACACAAATAAACATATAAACAAACATAAACAAACACATCAGCATAAATAAATACACAAACAACTCATGAGTTTGATTCAGAAAATCCTTTTTAGATCCAGACCAACTGTCTGTGTGTGTGTGTGTGTGTGTGTGTGTGTGTGTGTGTGTGTGTGTGTGTGTGACAGTCAGTCTGATGTATCTTCCTCTGTGACACAAAATCACATGAAAGAGTCACACTGTTCACTGTCTGACATGTTTATTCATCACCAAACACACACACACACACACACACACACACACACACACACACACACACACACACACACACACACACACACACACACACACACAACGAGATAGAAACAAAGTGTACAAACAGATACATGATGGCACTAACGGGGACACATGATGCTTCACATGTAGACAACACACCACTGTATACACACACACACACACACACACATACACACACACTCCTCTGTGTGGGAACAACAGGCTCACAGTGTCATGATGGAGCTCATACATCATGTTTTCAAACACACACACACACACACACACACACACACACACACCCTGTGGAGTGATAAGAAGGTGCTGAGTTTACTTCCACAGGTTTCGTTCTGTGTCTATGAGCCAATCAGAGCGCAGGACTCAGACTCTTTCCTGTGATGATGTCACTCACCTGCTCTGACCCGTGGTTCACCCTGTGACATCACACACTGAGGATTATGGGAGCTGAGTTAGTCACATTGTTTCCTGACTTCTGACCTTTGACCCACAGAGCAGCTCACGTGCCTGGAGATGAAGGGGTTAACCACACATCCTTCATTGGTTGCCGTGCTGCTGCACCGAGGTGGTGGAGACCAAAACCGAGTCAACCAGGCTGGGGTTTAAAGGGTCAGCGAGGATCCAGAGGAACCGGGGTCATCACAGAGACCACCAGGTTTAAAGTTAGACTCAGATCCTCTGCTCAGTTTACAGGGAGGGGTTAACACACCTGTTTCTGAAGGTGTGTGTGTGTGTGTGTGTGTGTGTGTGTGTGTGTGTGTGTGTGTGTGTTAGTCTGTCTCCTCCTGAGTGTGTGAACTGATGACTGTGACTGAGGTTATTTTGGTATGATTCATGTCACAGGAGCAGCAGAGAAGCAAACACTTTCACACTGAGACCGAAGAGCTGCTCAAGATCCAGATCCAGAATCTGAGGCCGACTGAGACGGCTGAGGTCCTCTCAGGGACCACACAGGCTGGACACACTCCTCATGTGCTCATGCTCCTCATGTGTTCACGCTCCTCATGTGTTCACGCTCCTCATGTGTTCATGCTCCTAATGTGTTCATGCTCCTCATGTGTTCATGCTCCTCATTTGTTCACACCCCTCATGTGTTCATGCTCCTCATGTGTTCATGCTCCTCATGTGTTCATGCTCCTCATTTGTTCACGCCCCTCATCTGTTCATGCTCCTCATGTGTTCATGGTCCTCATGTGTTCACGCTCCTCATGTGTTCATGCTCCTCATTTGTTCATGCCCCTCATGTGTTCATGCTCCTCATTTGTTCACGCTCCTCATGTGTTCATGCTCCTCATGTGTTCATGCTCCTCATTAGTCATGCTCCTCATGTGTTCATGCTCCTCATTTGTTCATGCTCCTCATATGTACACGCTCCTCATGTGTTCATGTTCCTCATGTGTTTATGTTCCTCATGTGTTCATGCTCCTCATTAGTCATGCTCCTCATGTGTTCATGCTCCTCATGTGTTCATGCTCCTCATGTGTTCACGCTCCTCGTGTGTTCATGCTCCTAATGTGTTCATGCTCCTCATGTGTTCATGCTCCTCATTTGTTTACACCCCTCATGTGTTCATGCTCCTCATGTGTTCATGCTCCTCATTTGTTCACGCCCCTCATGTGTTCATGCTCCTCATGTGTTCATGGTCCTCATGTTTTCACGCCCCTCATGTGTTCATGCTCCTCATTAGTCATGCTCCTCATGTGTTCATGCTCCTCATTTGTTCATGTTCCTCATATGTACACGTCCTCATGTGTTCATGTTCCTCATGTGTTTATGTTCCTCATGTGTTCATGCTCCTCATTAGTCATGCTCCTCATGCGTTCATGCTCCTCATGTGTTCATGCTCCTCATGTTGTCATGCTCCTCATGTGTTCATGCTCCTCATGGGTTCATGCTCCTAATGTGTTCATGCTCCTCATGTGTTCATGCTCCTTATGTGTTCATGCTCCTAATGTGTTCATGCTCCTCATGTGTTCATGCTCCTAATGTGTTCATGCTCCTCATGTGTTCATGCTCCTCATGTGTTCACGCTCCTCATGTGTTCACGCTCCTCATGTGTCCATGTTCCTCATGTGTTCATGCTCCTCATGTGTTCATGCTCCTCATGTGTTCACGCTCCTCATGTGTTCATGCTCCTCATGTGTTCATGTTCCTCATGTGTTCATGCTCCTCATGTGTTCATGCTCCTCATGTGTCCATGCTCCTCATGTGTTCACGCTCCTCATGTGTCCATGTTCCTCATGTGTTCATGCTCCTCATGTGTTCATGCTCCTCATGTGTTCACGCTCCTCATGTGTTCACGCTCCTCATGTGTCCATGTTCCTCATGTGTTCATGCTCCTCATGTGTTCATGCTCCTCATGTGTTCACGCTCCTCATGTGTTCATGCTCCTCATGTGTTCACACTCTTCATGTGTTCATGCTCCTCATGTGTCCATGTTCCTCATGTGTTCATGCTCCTCATGTGTTCATGCTCCTCATGTGTTCACGCTCCTCATGTGTTCATGCTCCTCATGTGTTCACACTCTTCATATGTTCAAGCTCCTCATGTGTTCATGCTCCTCATGTGTTCATGTTCCTCATCTGTTCATGCTCCTCATGTGTTCATGCTCCTCATGTGTTCACGCTGACTGAGATGAATTAAAGTGAGTGAGATGAACTTTGAGCTGATTGTTCTCATGGAGACACATCATGGGGGGGGGGGGGGGGGTCCAAACTGGTCAGCAGCTTCCACCTGTCAATCAAAGAGGCCACGCCCTCTATTAACCCTTTGAGCTGTTTTAGGACTCTGAGGGAACTGCAGCTCTATGGGGACGGACTCACTGCTGCAGACAGACTCTAGTGGACACTCAGGGAACTGCAGGTTCTGTGAGGATCAGAAATGGCGCCCTGACCTCCTCTGGATGCTCTTCTCTGTATTTTTACTCCTCTTGCTTTAATTCTCTGCAGTCATTCAAGAAGTCACACCTTCATGACTCTGATTAAAGGGTTAAATTAAAGGTAGCGGCTGATTAAAAGTCTCACATCAGCCTCGCCCTGAAATTTGGAGTCAAAACTGAAGTGTAGTTTGATCCAGGGTCAGAGTGTGTGTAGTTAGTGTGTAGCACTTGTTGTGTAGTTGTCGCTGGTTGTGCCTGTGGCTGCAGCAGAGCCTCAGTAAGCTGATTTGCGCGGATGGATTTATGCTTTCGCTTCTGATTCGTCCTCTGAGCAGACCTGTTCCTCCAGGAGCAGCCCGAGGAGCCCGAAACGGGAAACTGATCCACATAATACCAGCAGAGTTTAAGAGTATCTGTGAGCGAGCTTCATGTCAAAGAGGACAGACACAGGGGCGCGATCCGGTTCCTGGGAGCTGCGCGGACAGTGCGTTTGGAGAGCGGCGCGCACACAGCGCGCACAGAGAACACCTCACTCAGACTCCACCTGTGCCGCTCCTGGGCTCCTGGACTCGGCTCATAGATGAAATCTGCCCTGGGGGGAGTCGCTCTCTGCCGGACTCGGAGCTGCGATCATGTCGGAGGTCTCTGCTGAGCTGCAGAACCTGACGCTGCCTGCAGCTGTGGCCCCTCACCGCAGCTTCCCCGCGCTCGTCTTTGGGGTCCTGCTGATCGTGGTGGTCACCTGTGGGAATGTGCTCGTGTGCATCAGCGTGTATCTGGAGAAGGCATTGAAAACCACCACCAACTACTTCATCGTCAGTTTGGCGTTTGCAGACCTGCTGCTGGCGGTGCTGGTGCTGCCGCTCTTCGTTTACGCAGAGGTAAGACCTACAGGAGCCTGGAGGGGTCAGGGGGCGCCTGTGGGACCCGAGGCAGGGACCAGGAGTCACTCAGTGGAGGATCAGTCCGCAGAAATCAGAGTGAGAAGAGCTTTAACATGAAAATAACAAACAGGAAGTCTGCAAAAACAGAAAACAGCTGCCTGAAGACCCGAGTCCTTCACAGCTGGACTCTGTTTCAGATGGTTTAAGGTGTTTGAAGCCCTCCTCATGCAGAACATAACCCTGAAGTGTTGAACACGTTTCTGACTTTCTGTACTCTTCTTTATGCTCCGTGCAGTGAGTTCCAGCGTAGATCTGACACAGCATCCACCCTCAGCACTCACACAGCTTCATGCACACACCTGTGTCCTGCAGAACGAGACACACGAAGACCTACAGAATAACAAACACACCAAAACACATCCAACCAGGTGACTGGACCGTGCTCAGTGCAAACATGAAAAAACACCTGAACTCTGAGTGGCTTTGATGACACTCCACGTCCCTGCAGGGGCACAGGTGTGCACATGGCAAAGAGTTCAGTTAGACTAAGAAGCCATGAAGAACAAAAACCTGACAATATGTGCAAAAACACACCTCAGAGTCTGTCAGAAAAACGGTCTGAAAACAACATCATGACTCAGACTCTGCAGACAGAAACCGGTCCTGAAGCACAGAATCAGAGCTGAAGACCAAGAGGTGCAGAGGAGACCAGCTGCAGACCTGCTGCACAGAGCAGTGTGTGTGTGTGTGTGTGTGTGTGTGTTTAACCTGCATGGTTAGGACTGTTAGTCCACCTGTCAGGTGGGAGAGATCCTACAGGTCCTCAGAGAACACACCTGAGCTGGGCTGTGCAGGCTGATGGCGGTCTGAAGGTGTAATCTGGTCTTAAAAACCACCTGTCCACTCGTCTGTCAGCCTGAAGACGTCAGCAGCTGACGGCAGAGGATTCCTCTCAGGTGTGACGCTGCTCCCTGTACCTGAGCCTGCAGCACGTGCACACTCCCTGAGAAACATGGTGGATGATCTGAGAGGAGGGGAGGAAAGAAGGAGAGGAGGAGAGGTGGAGAGGAGGGGAGGAGAGGAGAGGAGAGTAGAGGAGAGGAGAGGAGAGGAGGAGAGGAGGGGAGGAGGGGAGGGGGGGGGGGGGGGGGAGGAGAGGAGAGGAGAGGAAGAGAGGAGAGGAGGGGAGGGGGGGAGGAGAGGAGGAGAGGAGAGGAGAGGAGAGGAGAGGAGAGGAGAGGAGAGGAGAGGAGAGGAGAGGGGAGGGGAGGAGAGGAGGAGAGGAGAGTTTCTCTGGAGGAATGTTTGTCTGCACGTTGATCTGCTGTGGTGCAAACTAAAGAGGATTACACCTCCTTACTCTGAGATCTGGGCCAGCTAATGACTGTTTGTGTTCTTTGTGTGTGTGTGTGTCTGTGTGTGTGTGTGTGTGTGTGTGTGTGTGTGTGTGTGTAGTTTCAGGGGGGAGTTTGGACCTTGAACGTGATGATCTGTGATGGCCTGATGACCATGGATGTGATGCTGTGCACAGCGTCCATATTCAACCTGTGTGCCATCAGCGTGGACAGGTAAGAGTGTGTGTGTGTTTGTGTGTTTCTGCTTTGAATCTGCTCTGCAGAGACGTCTTCATCACAGTTTGCACCGAGTGGTTCAGATGTTGTCCCCTTTCCTGAGACATGTTCAGAAGCTGTTCCTGGGTGTGTCCGTCCTCTGGATGGTTGATGGTCGTCTTCGTGTCTCTCGTTGTCTCTCGTTGTCTCTCGTTGTCTCTCGATGTCTCTCGATGTCTCTCGATGTCTCTTGATGTCTCTCGATGTCTCTTGATGTCTCTCGATGTCTCTCGTTGTATCTCGATGTCTCTCGTTGTATCTCGTTGTCTCTCGATGTCGCTCGATGTCTCTCGATGTCTCTCGATGTCTCTCGTTGTATCTCGATGTCTCTCGTTGTCTCTCGATGTCTCTCGATGCCTCTCGATGTCTCTTGATGTCTCTCGTTGTATCTTGATGTCTCTCATTGTCTCTCGATGTCTCTCGATGTCTCTCGATGTCTCTCGATGTCTCTCGTTGTATCTCGATGTCTCTCGTTGTCTCTCGATGTCTCTCGATGTCTCTCGATGTCTCTCGATGTCTCTCGTTGTATCTCGATGTCTCTCGTTGTCTCTCGATGTCTCTCGTTGTCTCTCGATGTCTCTCGTTGTATCTCGATGTCTCTCGTTGTCTCTCGATGTCTCTCGATGTCTCTCGATGTCTCTCTTTGTCTCTCTTTGTCTCTTGATGTCTCTTGATGTTTTCTTTAAAGTTGTTCAGAGTTGATGGATCAGGTCTGGAGCTGCTGCACTTAAGCTAAAGGTGACCCCTTGTCGTCCTGCAGGTTCATCGCTGTGTCCATTCCTCTGAACTACAACCGGAAACACGTGGACCACCGTCAGTTCATTCTTCTGTCAGCCACGTGGCTGCTGGCGCTCGCGGTGGCCTCGCCTGTTATCTTTGGCATCAACAATGTTCCCAAGCGCGACCCCAGCGAGTGCAAACTGGAGGACAATAACTACGTGGTGTACTCGTCGGTCTGCTCCTTCTTCATCCCCTGCCCCATCATGGTTCTGCTCTACGTGGGCGTCTTCAGGGGCCTGCAGCGCTGGGAGGAAGCTCGTAAGCTCAAACTCCGCAGCAGCATCGAGGCCTGCAGGAAGCTTCAGCACGCTGCCATTGCCACCGCCCTCCCCCCGCTGACGGGCACCATACCCGGGCCCCTGCCGCTGCCTCTGCCCCGGATCATCGAGAGGGATCTGGCTCAGTGTCGGCTGGATGACACAGACGACGACATGCTCCAGGAGATTCCTTACCCCCGACAGTACCGGGAGAACTCGGTCCCTACGGTGACGCTGAGCGAGCAGCTGAACCGCAGGAAGAGGGCCAAGATCAACAACCGGGAGAGGAAGGCCATGAGAGTGCTTCCTGTGGTAGTGGGTGAGTGAGTCCTCCAATCAGAGACGAGCAGATCCTGTCTTCATGTTCTTTAATGTTTATGAAACCATGAGCTCCCTGTCATAGTCGGACTGATCCCAGGGTCCATTAGAGGTGCTTGATCCTGGGTTGAAGTTAAGAGCTCACACACACGGACTTGGTTTACCCCTCAGTCCTTGGTTTACCCCTCAGCCCTTGGTTTACCCCTCAGTCCTTGGTTTACCCCTCAGTCCTTGGATTACACCTCAGTTCTTGGTTTACCCCTCAGTTCTTGGTTTACCCCTCAGTCCTTGGATTACACCTCAGTTCTTGGTTTACCCCTCAGTTCTTGGTTTACCCCTCAGCCCTTGGTTTACCCCTCAGTCCTTGATTTACCCCTCAGTCCTTGATTTACCCCTCAGCCCTTGATTTACCCATCAGTCCTTGGTTTACCCCTCAGTCCTTGGTTTACCCCTCAGTTCTTGGTTTACCCCTCAGTTCTTGGTTTACCCCTCAGTCCTTGGTTTACCCCTCAGTCCTTGATTTACCCCTCAGCCCTTGATTTACCCCTCAGTCCTTGGTTTACCCCTCAGTCCTTGGTTTACCCCTCAGCCCTTGGTTTACTCCTCAGCCCTTTTTTACCCCTCAGTCCTTGGTTTACCACTCAGTTCTTGGTTTACCCCTCAGTCCTTGGTTTACCCCTCAGTCCTTGGTTTACCCCTCAGTCCTTGGTTTACCCCTCAGCCCTTGATTTACCCCTCAGTCCTAGGATTACACCTCAGCCCTTGATTTACCCCTCAGCCCTTGGTTTACCCCTCAGTCCTTGGTTTACCCCTCAGTCCTTGGTTTACCCCTCAGTCCTTGGTTTACCCCTCAGTTCTTGGTTTACCCCTCAGTCCTTGGTTTACCCCTCAGTCCTTGGTTTACCCCTCAGTCCTTGGTTTACCCCTCAGTTCTTGGTTTACCTTTCAGTCCTTGGTTTACCCCTCAGTCCTTGGTTTACACCTCAGCCCTTGATTTACCCCTCAGCCCTTGGTTTACCCCTCAGTCCTTGGTTTACCCCTCAGTCCTTGGTTTACCCCTCAGTCCTAGGATTACACCTCAGCCCTTGATTTACCCCTCAGCCCTTGGTTTACCCCTCAGTCCTTGGTTTACCCCTCAGTCCTTGGTTTACCCCTCAGTTCTTGGTTTACCTTTCAGTCCTTGGTTTACCCCTCAGTCCTTGGTTTACCCCTCAGCCCTTGGTTTACCCCTCAGTCCTTGGTTTACCCCTCAGTCCTTGGTTTACCCCTCAGTCCTTGGTTTACCCCTCAGTTCTTGGTTTACCCCTCAGCCCTTGGTTTACCCCTCAGTCCTCTGTGGGGTTCAGGGACTCTGTGGGTCTAAAGATTAGACCGTCACTGGTCCCTCTCTCTGTCTCTGTCTCTGCAGGATGCTTCCTGTTCTGCTGGACTCCGTTCTTCGTGGTCCACACCATGCGGGCCATCTGTCTGAGCTGCAGCATCCCTCACGTCCTGATGAGCACCGTCACCTGGCTGGGCTACGTCAACAGCGCCCTGAACCCCATCATCTACACCATCTTCAACACCGAGTTCAAGAAGTTCTTCAAGAAGTGTTTCCGCAGCGTCTGCTGACGAATGCTGGGGACGCCGAGGCAGCTGGGCCTGATGGGAAATGTGCTCCATCCTGATGAGTCTGTGAGATCTAGCCAATCAGGAGCTCTGTGGACTTCAGCAGTTCTTTCTTTCTCTACCGTTTCTTCCTTTTCTGGCTCCATATGGTCTCTGGGATCACTGGACAGCGGAATGCCTCAGCTCTCCAGAGGGTCAGAAATTAAAGCCACACTCAGTGAGTCTCTGGAGGTTCTGGAGGTTCTGGAGGTGTGTTCAGTCCAATGGAGGATGAGGGATCTGAACAAAGCCTGAAAGATCAACTATGCATCTATGAATCGTCTGATAGACGCAGATGGACTGAAAGAGCTTCAACAGAGCTGAACGTCAAAGACATGAAAACATGGCTGTCTTATAAACTCTTAAAGGAACAGTCGAATATCTGAAGACACACGACTCTGTTCTTCTTTTTCCTGTTGGATCAAAACAACTCTCATGTCTGTCTGCCAAAAAGAAGCTAATGTCTGTTAGCGTAGCTTTAATGATGTCAGAGATGTGTGTGTGTGTGTGTGTGTGTGTGTGTGTGTGTGTGCATCACGATGACACTTAAAGGACACATTATCTGTAGTTTTCACATCTGTGCTTTTCATCAGAAGTTAAAGGAACTAAAAGGTTCTAAAGATCCGCCCTGTGACGCCTGGAGAGAAAAAAACAGACACTGCACTAAACTCCGAGACCAGCAGGGGGCAGTAAGGAAGAGATGAAGGCCACTCCACGAAGATGAGGCGTTCTGGTGCGTTCAACCATGTCTAAGGTCTAAATTAAGTTCCTGGGCACTTCATCTCTCCCTGAATAGTTCTAGTACTTTGTGAAGCTGAAGGTTTCTGATTGGTGGAGCAGCCACAGTGTTTTTATTCCCTCCTTCCCTCCTTCCCTCCTTCCCTCCTTCCCTCCTTCCCTCCTTCCCTCCTTCGTCCATGTTCAGATGAGCTCCAGCTGTGATGGACTTGGTTTGGTTCCTCCTGACATCAAATTCAAAATGAGTGAATATTTGTAAAAAAAAAAAAACAACAACAACAAAACAAAAGAATAAAGTTTATCAGTTTGAACAGTAAGTCTCTTGTCTCTGTCGAGTCTTCAGCTGAATATGGGTTAAACAGGATTTACTCATCATTGTATTCTGATTTTATTTACGTTTAAAACAACGTCCAACCTTCACTGGAACATGAGCTGTAACCTGTGACCTGGATTTGAACCACCCACCTCACCACCTGATCCACAGACCTGTAACGACCAAACAGAAATGAATTCATTCATAAACACTCACAGGGAGATCATGTGACCCTGCAGACCCTCACCACTCTCAGGCTCTGAGACACTCTGTCATCGACTCCATGTGACAACTGTTTGCATAGTGTCGACTTCTTTAGGCTGAAATCTTTGAACCCGTCTGTTTGGATCTGAGGAGGCCTGTCAGAGGTCTGCGAGGAGTCGACCGAGTCCGGCTGAGGAGCAGCCTCTTTTCTTTCAACAGAAACACTGCTTCAAAAAAACATTACGCTGAGGGCGGAGGGAACACAACAGCTGAAAACACCTCAAAATATAAAAACCTCAAAAGAAAAAGAAAAATAAAAAAAGAGGGATGAGGAGTGGACAAAGGAGAGGAAGAGAAGGACAGACTACAGTGAGTCCTCTGGCTCCACCTGCTGGTTCACATTTTAATATTCATGAAAAGGTTCAAACTGATGACGTCTCTGTTTCCTGATCATCTCTGTGAGGACGTTGAACCCTGGAGGAGGACGATCAGAGCTTCATAACAAACACTCCAGAGAGCTTCATCATTCACTCCTGAAACCCAGCGGGGCCACTGCATGTGTGTCTATCCGCTGCTCAAAGTAGTCCCCAAATAATCCAAATAATAACTTTAATCATGAAGCACTTTTCTATACATGTGACAAAGTGCTTCACAGGACGATGTGAAGAACAACAAAGAGGTGAAATATTTAAAAGAGCTTCACTGTACGAGTGTCCTCAGGTAAGAAAATAAGAAAAGACATCACACGACTGTTTCACTCGTTGGACTCTGGGATATTTAACCCTGGAGAGTCGCAGCTTGTGGACTGGGTCACAGGAAGCGCTGGCTTCAGTTTTCAGCAGGATTTTGTCTGTTCTGAGCGCTTCATGGTGGATTTACATCAGCTCAAACACTCTTTAGTAATATCTCAGGTCTACTTTCAGCCTCTGGCGTCTCCTTTATTACAGCACACAGCATTCTGGAAGCCTCCTTCACTGTTGCCATGCAACAAGATTGTCTTAAAAAAAAAAAAAAAAAGTAATGACCAAATTACGTTTAGATACAGCGACTGGTGATGTCATGAACTGGTCAAATATCGTGTTGGTCTCGTTGAATTCTCGTGTGACTTCCTGAACAAGCCTTAAAGAGCAGCTCGCAGTCTAATCCTGGGATTACTCCGACACACGCTCACACCATAATGTGAAACTTTGGCTGCACATCTTAACTTCATATTTCTTAAGAAAATGTGAAAAAAAAAACTTTTTTATGTTTCAGTTTTTTACTTATATAGCACTTTTCTAGTCTGATCTTTACACTGCTGGTGTCATTTACCATCCACACCACATTCACACACTGATGGCAGAACAATCTACCTACAGAAGGCCATCAGTTTTATCTAACCCATCCATACTCATTCTCACACCACTGAACAACAGTGGGAGCAATTTGGGGCTCAGCTCAAGGACACTTTGACATGAGGCTGCAGGAGCTGGGAATCGAACCCCCGACCTTCCAATTGAGAGGCGACAACTCCACCACTGATCCACAGTTCTTCAGTATATTCATACACCCCAGTCAACACTGACTGACACATTGTACAGCTTAAAGATGCTGTAATGTTCACATCAATACTTACAATGGGAACAAAATTCACATAAATCAAACCAAACAGAAACAGATTTGAATCAGTGGTCAGAGCAGTTTAGATACAGACAGAAGCTTTACTGTCATTGTATTAAAAACACAACATGATGTTTGCAGCAATCCTGTTGTTTCTACAAAAGTTGGTATTTATATAAATTTGAAAACACTGACAAAATAACCCCAAAGGCTGAGTCAGAAAGTCAGAGGCATGAAAACTGAAGGCCAGAGGGCCGAAGCCCCCCCCCCCTTAGTGTTCAGGGTGGCCAAACAGTGACCTCCATCTTTTTTCTTTACCCTGATGAACTTAAGGAGTCATGATTTGAACTCTTCCAGACGATCGTGTCCCATAGAAACTTCATGTGTTGGTTGATATGCAGTGAGTTAAAGCAGCCTGTGATCGGTGGTGTCATGTCTGTCAGAGCAGGCTGCACTGCTCTGTGGATAATTTGGGGTTTTTAATAAATTGCAGTCAAAGAGGAGGTCATGAAGATGCGGTTCAGTTCATCTAATGAGGCTCTGTTTGGATCAGAACCAGCGGGGCCCGCTGCTGTCTGCCCACTCCACTGGATTCTTTAGGAAGCGTAAAGAGGTTTGTTTATGCAGCACTACTTTTGTGTACATCCGACCATTACTGACAAAAACTAAGACAGCGATTGTCGACATGTTACGGTAAAGACGATGAAAAGTGGATTGTATCGTTCACTTTTGAAGGTGTTAACATTTTAATCGAGTTGTGTGTCTCACGTCGGTCTTTGCAGATGAGAGGGGCTGCGTATTTATTGGGACTACTTTCTCTCGGATGGCTGTGCTTCGCCTTTCTCTCCGTCTCGCTGTGCTAGGCCGCCATCTTGAATTTTAATGTTAATTTCTTTAAAAAATCTGTTTCCTGTGATGTTTTCCTTCAGGGGGTCGAGCCAAATCTGGATGACTTTCAAGGATTAGCGTTTTATTTGGTGACTGCTTCACAGAACAGCATCGTAAGTATGGAGTGTGTTCGGGTTCTGGTGTCGGATCATTGAACGGCTGCAGCGCGTGAGAAGCTCCAGCTTAGCTCTTTAACTGTTAGCTCCCTGTACACACAACAGCAGCTCTTTAAACACTCGCGCGCGCACACACACATACACACACTGTCCATTTCACACGGTGGTGAGTTTAGGGTCTGCATTTGAGGACATCCGTACGACAAAGTGCTTCTAATGCGGTTCAGGTTCACATATTAAGTCTCTGGAGCGAGCTAATGGCTTCTATATGAAACAAGCCGAGCTAACGGAGTAGCTGTTAGCCTGCGCTAGCTGCTGTGGTTTTTCCAGTCAGGGGCTTTAAAGTGGTCCAGGGGGGGTTCAGGTGACCGTCTGCAGCTGTGGTGTGAAACATAATGTGTCAGTTAGTTTTATTTACCCAGCAGATGATGTTGGTGCTTTAAGGGACTGCTGCAGTGTAGGATGTGCTAGCCAAGCTTAGTTAGCATCCCACCAAAGTTAGTTTGATGCTAACAGGCTAACATAAAGTATGAAGCTCTGTGTTTCCCTTTAAACTGCAGCAGAATTTATCTCTAGCCCCATTAAAAGAAAACTCTGATTGTGAACGATGGATGATGAACACGTTTCACCCCCAGGGAAAGCTGAAGACTCCAAAATGTGAATTTGTAAGAACAAACAACCTCCTCCAGTAATTCCTGGGATTCACGTTTAATGTCACAGTTAAATGTGTGGATACAGACACAGAGCATGAAAAGCCATGTGTGAACAGGCTCTGCAAAGAGCACGGATCATTTACACTCTGAAGTTAGCATCACACTCTTCACATTCGGCTGTTCGGGGAAGGTTGGGGCAGACATGGTCCTGATCCAGAACCACCAAATCTAGGCTCATCGGATCTGAACTACATTAAAGAGGCTACGAACACTTACAGACACCTTTTCAGAAGAGCGAAAGCCTTATTTTATATCTGAAAGATAATGTTCTCCATCTCAAGACCGAGAACCCCCAAACCCACGTTTCTCAGGTCTTGACTCTGTTAATGTAAGGCTGCAGATGGTACAGGTGAGGGCAGGTGCGGTGGTTCCGGATCAGGACCTGGTTTCCTTTCCCAGATGCAGGGAAGCCGTGAATAAAAAGTGAAGTAATGTCGGGAAGTTGAACAGTAGTGTGCTTTTAAAGGTGTTCAAGGTTCATTTTCAAACACACGCTGGCTCTCAGGGTGTTCAGCTGACTGACGACTGGCAGATGGGATGAGCTTTAACGGCAGGTTGAAATGAGGAGTGTGTGTTTGTTTTCCGTGGAAAACCGTCTCTGGTTGTCTCTACTCTCGGCGTGTTGAGTGCTGGGCTGTGTGTTTGTTATTGGGTGAAGTGTGAGGGCCTCTGAGCTTACAGGTAATGTCAACCTGTTCAGTGGAAACCAGTGTTTGCTGCTGCTGCCCACACGGCCGAGCATCGCTGCCTGTTGGCGTCATGCTAACGAGCCCAGAGCCCACGGTTAGCTAACTATGCGGGCTGTAACACCGGTAACCTCGGCCTCCGCTGTCGGTCTTGTCCTCCGGGCTCCCTCAGCTCCTCCTGGTCCCCGTGTCGTGTCGTGTTTTTGTTGTTGCTAACGTTAGCCGCAGAGCTAATAACGCGAAGTGTTGAATGCATCGATGTGAAATGAGATGATGCTCCTGAAGAGGGAACACGAGCAGTGCGCGTGGACACGGTGAGCTGAGACACGCGTGGTTTCAGCTCAGATCAGTTGAAACGCAGTTATTTGACGGTTAATGTTCAGAGACGATGCTCCTGCATCTGACAACCAGCCGGTGCAATGCACACAGTCACCGCTGAGCGGCGCTGCAGGATCACTGCATCCCTTACAGCACAGCAACCAGAGGCGCTCTTTGGCTGTTTGGATTCATGGCGGATATGTCCCTCAAATAAAACCTCCACACCGTTATTGTGAGCCTGTTTATTAAACAGGTGCATGCGTGTTTTACCACCAATGAGCTCCTCTTTATGTCCTGAAGCGATCCTACCTGTTGTATTGGTCACGTGTCTTATTGGCGGTCTTTAATATTAGTGTTGCTTCTTTTCACGGCTCTGGGTTTTGTTTATTGTATTCAGATTTCTTTTTTCTCAGCTGTCAGCTGACATCAGGAGGGAACTCAAACACTGGTTCACAGAGCTCACTGACAGCCTCACCCTGTCTGTAACTACAGCATGACAGAGTCCTCACACCAGGCTAACTGATCAGATCGGGTCTGAATGGATAGATTTCCTGCAGATTGTTGTTGTTGTTGTTGTTGCTGCACCTGAAGGTTGTTTCTGTGCATTAGTCCCAGTCAGCTGTTTTTGGGACGGCAGGATGGAACAGAGCTGGCAGGACATACTGTGGGTTTAAAACCTCTGGACCACAGAGAGAGGCTGGCTGTCCTAAGCCTTGACTTCAGACGTCTTCTCCGTTATCCTTGTAGCTCTTTGTTTACTCCTGAATTCTTGCCGTGCTGTATTCCCCTGTGGACTTGGGTTTTAGATATCGTGTCGAACTGGTCGGATTGAACGCAGCTTTACAGTGACTGCCTGGTCTAACAAACAGACTGTTCTCACTGTCTGGTAGGAAATATTTCCTCACTGTTGACGCTGTAGCTTCAGGGCAGCTCTTGCCATGTTAGTTGGTAGTTTGGGTTCTGCTGTATCAGGGGGAGGTGATGGACTCATGTTGTTGATCCCCTATCAGCTAAAAACCTCCACCCACATGGGGATGGAGACATGTCTTAAAATGTGAGGGATGAATTTGAATTTGAATTTCAACACTAATCAGCAGGCTTTTTACCTCATGAGAGTTGTGCATGATCCTGATGTTTCTGTTAGACCTGGGTGAACTTCAGCATCCTGTTTTCTTCATCCATCCAGGCTCATCAGGTCTGACTTGTTTCTGCTCTGCCTCAGGTTTCCAACTCTACATCCAGTCTTCCACACTCCAGAGTGTTTCTTCATCTCAGAGACTAAATGCAACTGGACCAGGGGGCTTGTGGGCATGAAGTGGCTGGGCGAATCCAAGAACATGGTATTAAATGGCAGACGACACGGAAACAAGTTGACCAGCGAGCAGCCTGTGAGCCAGAACCAGACCCGCTCTCAGCATCCACAGCGAGCATCCCTGCGCCACAACCGGAACAGAAACCGAAGATGTAGCCGCAGTGAGTGAACGTGTGAGAGTCTGTCACCGACGGTGAGTCTTGGCCTTTACTGACGTCAGTGTGTGTCTGTCCTCTGCAGGGTTCAGTGCAGCAGCCAGTCTGGAAGCGGAGAGGCGCTATGTGCCGTCCTCAGGGATGACTGCCAAGGAGCTGTGTGAGAACGATGATCTGACGACCAGTCTCATCCTGGATCCATACCTCGGCTTCCAGACCCACAAGATGAACACCAGGTCAGCAGATCTGTCTCTGACCAGCTGATGGACGCGCAGCCGGAGATGAAGTTTGTTTCTCACTTCTGATCTGTGTGTTTGACTCATTTTGCTCACTGCAGATTCCGACCAGTAAAAGGACGACAGGAGGAGCTGAAGGAAGTCATCGAGCATTTCAAGAAACACGACAACTTGGAGAAAGCTTTCAGAGCTCTGACGTCTGGAGACTGGTCCCGAAATCTGTTCCTCCACAAGACGAAGGCTCAAGAGAAGCTCTTCAAGCAGCACGTAAGAAAAGTTCCTGCTGAAATCCTTTAGCTTTAACAGCTACAGCACACGTGACTCACTCTGATCTCTGCACAGGTGTTTGTGTACCTGCGGATGTTTGCTACAGACAGCGGCTTTGAGATCCTGCCATGCAATCGCTATTCATCCGAGCAAAACGGAGCCAAGATAGTGGCGACAAAGGAATGGTGAGGACAGGCTGCCTTCTCTCCATAACAGCAGCGAAACGTCCTGTTTTTATTGAAGCTGAAAGGCGGTATGTGGTGATCTTTCCCAGGAAAAGGAACGATAAGATCGAGTACCTGGTCGGCTGCATCGCGGAGCTTTCAGAGAGCGAGGAGAACATGCTGCTGCGGCATGGCGAGAACGACTTCAGCGTCATGTATTCAACACGCAAGAACTGCGCTCAGCTGTGGCTGGGGCCGGCTGCGTTCATCAATCACGGTACTTCACCCTGCGCTCTTAATGAAGGGGTGCTTTTAGCACGTCAGCGTCATACAGACAGGATTCAGGCCTGACCGACGGTCTCTGTGACGGGGAAACCACTAACCTCTCTCTCTGTTTCTGTTTCAGACTGTCGGCCAAACTGCAAGGTGGGCTCCTGTTTGTCGTAGCATCTCTTTACCAGACAGAAGATGACGGGCTGACTTTGAGTCCGGTGCTGCAGCTCTGTTAATGAAGTGGTGTCTTTGTGTAGTTTGTGTCAACAGGGCGGGACACGGCCTGTGTGAAGGTCCTGAGGGACATCGAACCAGGAGAGGAAATCTCTTGCTACTATGGGGACGGGTTCTTTGGGGAGAATAATGAATTTTGTGAATGCTACACGTGTGAGCGGTGAGTCAGACATCAAATACACACACACACACACACACACACACACAGAAGAAATGAAGGCTGTCTTCATGCCTGGTGCCAGTGAATCCAGTGATGTTTGATCTGCTCTTATTTCTTGCTGCAGACGGGGAACCGGTGCTTTCAAATCAAAAGCCGGGCTGCCGGTGGAAGTGCCGGTGATCAACAGCAAGTACGGGTTACGAGAAACGGACAAACGTCTCAACAGGCTGAAGAAGCTCGGGGAGGGAAACCCAAGCTCAGACAGTCTCTCTGTCGGCTCCCACACAGACATAGACTCTCAGGAAATGCCAAAAACACATCAGTGTAAGAGTCCATCAGGGGGGAGTGTGTTCACATCACCAAGAGCTGAGGGCCCATCAGATCTCAGACTGTACACCAGATACACCAGTTAGACCAGTTACACCAGTTATACCTGTTAGACCAGTTACACCAGATACACCAGTTAGACCAGTTACACCAGTTATATCATTACACCAGTTAGACCAGTTAGACCAGTTACACCAGTTATATCATTACACCAGTTAGACCAGTTACACCAGTTATATCATTACACCAGTTAGACCAGTTACACCAGATACACCAGATACACCAGTTAGACCAGTTACACCAGTTATATCATTACACCAGTTAGACCAGTTACACCAGTTACACCAGTTATATCATTACACCAGTTAGACCAGTTACACCGGATACACCAGATACACCAGTTAGACCAGTTACACCAGATACACCAGTTACACCAGAAAGCTAGATACACCAGTTAGACCAGTTACACCAGTTATATCATTACACCAGTTAGACCAGTTACACCAGATACACCAGATACACCAGTTAGACCAGTTACACCAGATACACCAGTTAGACCAGTTAGACCAGTTAGACCAGTTAGACCAGTTACACCAGATACACCAGTTAGACCAGTTAGACCAGTTAGACCAGTTAGACCAGTTACACCAGATACACCAGATACACCAGTTAGACCAGTTACACCAGATACACCAGATACACCAGATACACCAGATACACCAGTTAGACCAGTTAGACCAGTTAGACCAGTTACACCAGATACACCAGATACACCAGTTAGACCAGTTACACCAGATACACCAGTTAGACCAGTTAGACCAGTTACACCAGTTACACCAGATACACCAGATACACCAGTTAGACCAGTTACACCAGATACACCAGATACACCAGTTACACCAGATATACCAGTTACACCAGATACACCAGATACACCAGATACACCAGATACACCAGTTAGACCAGTTACACCAGATACACCAGTTACACCAGATACACCAGTTACACCAGTAACACCAGTTATATCATTACACCAGTTAGACCAGTTACACCAGATACACCAGATACACCAGTTAGACCAGTTACACCAGATACACCAGTTACACCAGATACACCAGATACACCAGTTACACCAGTTACACCAGTTATATCATTACACCAGTTAGACCAGTTACACCAGATACACCAGATACACCAGTTAGACCAGTT
Source organism: Labroides dimidiatus (assembly GCA_030710495.1). Classification (NCBI taxonomy): domain Eukaryota; kingdom Metazoa; phylum Chordata; class Actinopteri; order Labriformes; family Labridae; genus Labroides; species Labroides dimidiatus. The sequence goes on from CM061144.1 coordinate 37,252,676, forward strand.
ACACCAGTTATATCATTACACCAGTAACACCAGTTACACCAGATACACCAGTTAGACCAGTTACACCAGTTATATCATTACACCAGTTAGACCAGTTACACCAGTTACACCAGATACACCAGTTAGACCAGTTACACCAGTTATATCATTACACCAGTTAGACCAGTTACACCAGATACACCAGATACACCAGTGAGACCAGTTACACCAGTTATATCATTACACCAGTTAGACCAGTTACACCAGATACACCAGATACACCAGTTAGACCAGTTACACCAGTTATATCATGACACCAGTTAGACCAGTTACACCAGATACACCAGATACACCAGTTAGACCAGTTACACCAGTTATATCATTACACCAGTTAGACCAGTTACACCAGATACACCAGATACACCAGTGAGACCAG